>JAMWET010006616.1:0-25697 GCA_024036415.1 Prochilodus magdalenae | reverse complement strand
TCTCCTGGTTCTCGCTCTGGTTCCTCACACTGACCAGATCTGTGTATTTTTCTCTGCAGTGGTTCTGAGCTTGTCGCCAGGTCATGTTGCCTTTAACCAATACGTATCTTCCAGTGCTCGTATTCTTATCTAAGAGACAGTCAATATACCTCATCAGTAACTCAGCATGTACAGTTCTACCTACATAGTTAGCTAGAACAGTGTAACACTCAGTTACATCTGTAGCATTGTTCTTACCATCATAGCACATATGAGCATTTATATCATCACATCTAGCATCAATCCAGGTTCCACTACTTCTGTTCATCAGAACACAGTTCTCGTTTCCCCCAGCATTGTTAGGTTCTCCAGTGCTCCAGTTTCGGTATGTGTGTCCCTCACTGTACAAATCTCCATCCGCCAGAGACCACTGCCATTTCCCAGTGTCCCCTCTGACCAGGCCGATCCACACAGAGCTGCTGAGTTTACCTTTCAGAGTAGCGTTCAGGTTCTTCATCTCCTCTATGGTGTTGATGGTGGCCAGATCAGTGTAGGTCTGTCTGCAGTAGTTCTGAGCTTCAGTCCAGGTTTTACTCTCACTCACAAAGTGATAGCGATAAGGAACGAGTGCAGATACACCACACACAGCTGTGAGACAAAGTATTAAAGTGAGGGTTTATTGCAGCAGAACTGAAGTACCTGTTCAGGTCTGGTTTAGTCTTGGATTAAATTAGACTCTGAGTAGAGACACAGCTTACACTGACCTGAGAACAGCAAAGTGGCTGAAATCCATTTGAGATCCATGTGTGAGAGTAGCTGTAGTTCAGAGCACCGTACAGTAGGACTTAGTATCATGTTCTATCATGGCTGCCAGCAGTACAATAATACAGTAGTACATATTCATACTCACCCCTTATACACCAATACCGTCCTCCTGGAAAAGATCCACCCTGGTAGAAAAGTAAAGTCCCAGTCTTTGTCCCCTGTGATCTGTCCCTGTTCCTCTTCTCCTCAGGGTATGTTCATGTACAGTACCTCACCTGTTTTTCTTTCCACTGATAAGCTCCTCCTCTGTCGCATAGTCTTGTTTTGGTTTCAGCAGCCATTGGACAGTGTAACCAAGGGAACATGCCCAGCCCAGTGAAGAGGAAACATAAAGCTCTTTGTATGAGATGGTATCAGCTGTGAACGAATGACGCAGGTTGATTTACCTACCAAATTCACGGCACTGTTTCCTCTTCAGACCTTCTAAAAGTTCATATAGAAAACAAGGCCATGAATTTCCCATCTACAGTGCTGTCCCGACTCTGTTTCAACAGTCAGTAACAACAGAATCATCTTCGATTCGAGGTACGATGAAGGAGGAAAAGCCTCAGTGTTGTCATTTTATCCTACTAAAGTACATTTCCAATCATGTGTTGAAGTTCATCTGGGTGATTATCCTCCTCCATCCATCCATCCATCCATCTCCTTATAGAAGAAAAGAAGCCCAGACAACCCTTTCTCCAGCTCATTCTAGGGATCCCAAGTCATTCCCAGGCCAGCTTGGAGATTTGGTCCCTCCAGGAGGTCCTGGGACGATCACCTTAACTGACAATTTTTAATGTGGAGGAGGAGTAGTTGCTCTACACTGAGCTCCTCCCGGATGACTGAGCTTCTCTTCATATCAAGTAACGTGGGTCCCACCACTCTGTGGAAGAAGCGGTCATTACCCAAAGCTCATGACCATATGTGAGGGTGGGGATGTAAACCGGTCACTAAACAGAGAGGTGTGCTTTACAGCTCAACTCCACCACTACAGTCCAGTACAGCAACGACAGAGGTCAAGTTCATGACCCCGCTTGGTATCACTCATGAACAAGACCTTGAGATACTTAAACTCCACCACTTGGGGCATATCCTCTCCACTTACCTGGAGGAGGCATGCCATCCACGACCATGGACATGGAGATGCTGATCTGTGCAGGTGCTGATTTATCCAGAATGTGATCTGATCGTTATGTTATAAGATGACTCCAGTGTGAGCTCGGACCAGCAGTACCATGTTTCCTACCCTCCATATTAAAGTCATGTTGGTATACAGGAGAGGTGAACTTGCATATTCAAATGAATGGAGACAAAGACAAGATCTGGACTCAATCTCATTTATGGTGATTGACAGATACAGGAGGAAATTACAACTGAAATGAATTACCATAGCAATAAACATGTAATTACATAGATATAACAAGCAGATGGAAAAAGAAGATCTGTGTTTTCGAACAGTTTGAGTCAAAGTCCTGACCTTACCCCTATTAGGATGCTGTGGAATGACCCATATACACATCTCCTCATATTTCCTTAATACTTTTAGTTACTTTCTTCAAATGTTTTAAACTACAGATTTTATTTATGGCTTCAACAAAAAAAAATGTATGTATAAAGTGTATGACATTAAATAGTCACAACTGAACAAATTTATATTCTTAGTACATTATTACAAACCTTGCACACAATAGATTGTAACAGAAGTATGTGTATATAAAAAACAGGAAACAGTTTCAGTCTTTGTCTTTGGATTTCAGTCTTTATCATTGGGTTTCTGTCTTAATCGTTGGGTTTCAGTTTTCATTGTTGAGTTTCAGTCTTCATCGTTGGGTTTCAGTCTTAACTGTTGGCTTTCAGTCTTTATCGTGGGGTTTCAATATTTATCGTTGGGTTTCAGTCCTCATTGTTGGGTTTCAACCTTCATTGTTGGGTTTCAGTCTTTATTGTCGGTTTTTAGTCTTTATCGTTGGGCTTCAGACTTAATTGTTGGGTATCAGTCCTCATTGTTGGGTTTCAGTCTTTATCATTGGGTATCAGTCTTTATCATTGGGTTTTAAGTCTTAATCTTGGGGTTTCACTTTTTATCGTTGGGTTTTAGTATTCATTGTTTGAGATTTGGTCTCCATCATTTGGGTGCAGGTCTTCACAGCTGGGTTTTGGTTTTCATTGTTTAAGTTTCGACCTTCATCATTTGGGCATTGGTCTTCATCATTTGGGTTCAAGTCTTCGTAAAGCATTTGGGTCTTCATCGTTGGATTTGGGTCATCACTGTAGGATTTCGATCTTCATCATTTGGGTATCAGTCTTCAGCACTGGGTTTCATTCTTTGTCTTTTAGATTTAGTCCAGTAACACTCACATATATGGTAACTAACCTTCATAGGTGGTGCAGATGAAGTTGAGTTTCTGGTTCTCAGGCAGGCTGACCCACTGCTGCTCTTGTCTAGACTGGACCGCTCCAGTTCTCTCTACAGACCTGCAGTCTTGTCCTCCTGTCCCATTACCTGGAGCCCAGTTCTGGTAGCACACCGACTCTCCATTTTTGCCCAGTACCAGAAGTTGAAAGTGCAAGTGTGTCGCAGACCAAGCCACACATGTTCAGTGGAGGCTTTCTGTGCCACCTCCATCACCCAGAGCTGGATCTCTTCAGAGTGAACCGAGACCAGATCCAGATGGTTCTCCCTGCAGTATCTCAGAGCTTCTCTCCAGGTCAGGTTCTGCTGGATCAGGATCAGCTTATCTGGAGGTAGAAGGAAATGATCAGTGGATGTAGACATTATAGAATCTTCACACACTTACCAACAGTGGAACATACAAGGTTCTGAGGTTCTGTATTGATCAGAGAGATGATCTTCCACTAAACACCACAAGCTGATCAGTAAATAGATGAACACATTGTTGAATAGGTGAAATGTAACTCACTCTCACGGCAGATGAACGAGAACCTTTCTTCACACTTCACATCAGACCAGCGACCTTGGTTAGTCATGGACACTGCAGTGCAGTTCTCCTGTCCGTCCTGATTATCTGGCTGGTTAGTGGCCCAGTATCGGAATGAGGAGCTGCTCTGATCTGACCACTTCCAGGAGTCCTTAAACAGGCCGATCCAAAAAACTTGCCGTTTTAATGTTTGTGCTGCTTTGTAGATCTCCTGGTTCTCGCTCTGGTTCCTCACACTGACCAGATCTGTGTATTTTTCTCTGCAGTAGTTCTGAGCTTGTCGCCAGGTCATGTTGCCTTTAACCAATACGTATCTTCCAGTGCTCGTATTCTTATCTAAGAGACAGTCAATATACCTCATCAGTAACTCAGCATGTACAGTTCTACCTTCATAGTTAGCTAGAACAGTGTAACACTCAGTTACATCTGTAGGATTGTTCTTACCATCATAGCACATATGAGCATTTATATCATCACATCTAGCATCAATCCAGGTTCCACTACTTCTGTTCATCAGAACACAGTTCTCGTTTCCCCCAGCATTGTTAGGTTCTCCAGTGCTCCAGTTTCGGTATGTGTGTCCCTCACTGTACAAGTCTCCATCCGCCAGAGACCATAGCCATTTCCTAGTGTCCCCTCTAACCAGGCCAATCCACACAGAGCTGCTGAGTTTACCTTTCAGAGTAGCGTTCAGGTTCTTCATCTCCTCCATGGTGTTGATGGTGGCCAGATCAGTGTAGGTCTGTCTGCAGTAGTTCTGAGCTTCAGTCCAGGTTTTACTCTCACTCACAAAGTGATAGCGATAAGGAACGAGTGCAGATACACCACACACAGCTGTGAGACAATGTTTTAAAGTGAGGGTTTATTGCAGCAGAACTGAAGGACCTGTTCAGGTCTGGTTTAGTCTTGGATTAAATTAGACTCTGAGTAGAGACACAGCTTACACTGACCTGAGAACAGCAAAGTGGCTGAAATCCATTTGAGATCCATGTCTGAGAGTAGCTGTAGTTCAGAGCACCGTACAGTAGGACTTAGTATCATGTTCTATCATGGCTGCCAGCAGTACAATAATACAGTAGTACATATTCATACTCACCCCTTATACACCAATACCGTCCTCCTGGAAAAGATCCACCCTGGTAGAAAAGTAAAGTCCCAGTCTTTGTCCCCTGTGATCTGTCCCTGTTCCTCTTCTCCTCAGGGTATGTTCATGTACAGTACCTCACCTGTTTTTCTTTCCACTGATAAGCTCCTCCTCTGTCGCATAGTCTTGTTTTGGTTTCAGCAGCCATTGGACAGTGTAACCAAGGGAACATGCCCAGCCCAGTGAAGAGGAAACATAAAGCTCTTTGTATGAGATGGTATCAGCTGTGAACGAATGACGCAGGTTGATTTACCTACCAAATTCACGGCACTGTTTCCTCTTCAGACCTTCTAAAAGTTCATATAGAAAACAAGGCCATGAATTTCCCATCTACAGTGCTGTCCCGACTCTGTTTCAACAGTCAGTAACAACAGAATCATCTTCGATTCGAGGTACGATGAAGGAGGAAAAGCCTCAGTGTTGTCATTTTATCCTACTAAAGTACATTTCCAATCATGTGTTGAAGTTCATCTGGGTGATTATCCTCCTCCATCCATCCATCCATCCATCTCCTTATAGAAGCAAAGAAGCCCAGACAACCCTTTCTCCAGCTCATTCTAGGGATCCCAAGTCATTCCCAGGCCAGCTTGGAGATTTGGTCCCTCCAGGAGGTCCTGGGACGATCACCTTAACTGACAATTTTTAATGTGGAGGAGGAGTAGTTGCTCTACACTGAGCTCCTCCCGGATGACTGAGCTTCTCTTCATATCAAGTAACGTGGGTCCCACCACTCTGTGGAAGAAGCGGTCATTACCCAAAGCTCATGACCATATGTGAGGGTGGGGATGTAGACCGGTCACTAAACAGAGAGGTGTGCTTTACAGCTCAACCCCATCACTACAGTCCAGTACAGCAACGATAGAGGTCAAGTTCATGACCCCTCTTGGTATCACTCATGAACAAGACCTTGAGATACTTACACTCCACCACTTGGGGCATATACTCTCCACTTACCCGAAGGGGCCGTGCCATCCAAGACCATGGACATGGAGGTGCTGATCTGTGGAGGTGCTGATTTTTCCAGAATGTGATCTGATCGTTATGTTATAAGATGACTCCAGTGTGAGCTCGGACCAGCAGTACCATGTTTCCTACCCTCCATATGTAAGTCATGTTGGTATACAGGAGAGGTGAACTTGCATATTCAAATGAATGGAGACAAAGACAAGATCTGGACTCAATCTCATTTATGGTGATTGACAGATACAGGAGGAAATTACAACTGAAATGAATTACCATAGCAATAAAAATGTAATTACATAGATATAACAGGTATACAGACAAAATAACAATCAAATGATAGATGCTGCCACGTTACATAGACCTATGGACATACCTATGCCATAAACATGTCTTCTGTGTGGAGAGGACAGATTATGTCCAGTAAATATAACAGTGTTATTATCATAATTGTTTATTATCATTAATATCTGATTTAATAATGTTCACCCCCAAAACCAACCGAACCCCAGTGTTTTTCTACATGATGACCTGAAATAAAAATAGATATTTATATAGATATAAATGTAAAAGAAATGATGGCAAGTCTCTTTGGGTACGTCTCGTAGCTTAGCACCTCTAGCCACTGGGATTGCTGGCCATTGTACAAGGCTGCACAACTGCTCTAGCTCCATCAAGTTAGATGGGTTGTGTTGGCTTGAGGAATCTTCCAGTTATGCCACAGATTCTTATAACAGTGTAACGAGACTGTATGAGCTGGAATAGAGTAACTTATCAAGCTTATTAGTAGGCAAAGAACCTGCACACCAAACACACTGGATACATATGGGACTAGACACACAAATAGCACACCAATAGATCCCTAGAACCCTTTATTATGTATTATGTATTTATTATGTATGTATGAAACCCATTAAAGACAATAGAACAAATGCAGAACCTCCGATGCTGGATCCAGACGAGGGAGCACCCTTGGTCTCACCCTTCATTTTTGGGATGGGGAGAAAAGAAACAGGTTCACAAATGCATCTACATCAACATTCCATTAACATTCACATATACAGCCACTAACCCTCATAGGCAATGCAGATGAAGTTGAGTTCCTGGTTCTCAGGCAGGCTGACCCACTGCTGCTTTCCTCCAGACTGCACCGCTCCAGTTCTCTCTACAGACCTGCAGTCTTCTCCTCCTGTCCCGTTACCTGGAGCCCAGTTCTGGTAGCACGTAGACTCTCCACTCACCCAGAACCAGAAGCTGAGGGTGCAGGTGTGACGGAGACCCAGCCACACATGTTCAGTGGAGGCTTTCTGTGCCACCTCCATCACCCAGAGCTGGATCTCCTTGGAGTGAACCGAGACCAGATCCACATGCTTCACCCGGCAGTGTCTCAGGGCTTCTTTCCAGGTCAGGTTCTGCTGGATCAGGATCAGCTTATCTGGAGGTAGAAGGAAAATGATCAGGGGGTAATTTAGACACTCCAGAATCTTCACACACTGACCAACAGTAGAACTTACAGATGGAGATATAAGACACAGGAAAGACTCACTCTCATGGCAGATGAACGGGTGAGGTTTCTCACAATTCTCATCATGCCAGCGACCCTGGTCAGCCATGGACACTACAGTACAATGCTCACTGTGTTCCTGATTGTCTGGCTGGTTATCTGCCCAGTATCGGAATGAGGAGTCACTCTGATCTGCCCACATCCAGGAATCATTAAACAGGCCGATCCAAAAACTGTCACTGATTGAAGATCTCGCCAAAGCCCAGATCTGCTGGTTCTCAGTCAGGTTCCTCACACTGGCCAGGTCGGTGTACTGCTTTCTGCAGTGGTTCTGAGCATCACGCCATTTCTTCGTCTCATTAATGAAAATATATGTTTCGTTGTTTGTCTTGTTTTCTGAAATCGGAATGTGTTTAAATGTCTCTCGTTTTCTCGTCATAAAGAATTATATTACTGTCTGAAATAATGAACATTCTGGATGTTTACAACCCACCAAAGACCACTTGTCTAGTTTGGATTCAGTACTTTTCCAGTAAAGTCAGGATTTACACTCATCGTCAAATAGACCAACTGCACAAATAGCTGCACCCAGAAGGAGTCCACCCACAGGAATGAAACTTGGTGGGCAGGTTTGACACCATGAGACATGCCAATGATTCAGGGTTTACGTTTAGCCGCACATGTGACCTAAGCAACGATGGGCCTTATTGCTGCACCATGCAGGACTACATGTACACAGACTGTTACCGTGACTTTCCTTAACACCAGAGACTGCAGTGGTGTCCTACCAGACTGTCATGGAGTGACTCAGAATGGCAGCGGGTCATCTTCAGTGACGAGTCCCGCTTTTGTCTTGGTATAGGTGGCCAACAAATCTGTGGGTGGAGGCACCATGGTCAGCACCAAGATGAACGTTTTGTCGTAGCACATCCAGAATGCCTGGTGTCCTTCCACCTCCACCCCTACCACACCATCTGCAGGAACTGTGTGAGGATGTTCAAGCTACATGGATTATTACAGGACACCAATAGGAACCTCTACAGCTCCATACCGAGACGTCTGGCATGTTGGGTTAGCAAACATGGCGGCCCAACGCCATACTGAAAGACAGACTTCTGTATGTGTAGCTCAATAAATATTGATCCTATCAGTCTAAATTTATCATCAGTTATTGATCCTAGTCACCTTTATCTTCCTTCCCAACAGTACCACAATCCCACACCTCCTTCTGGGTGTAGCTATTCGTTGATGATTAGTGTATACGTATCTTTATGTTCTTACCATGATAGCACACAAAAGTATGTTCGGTGTTACATGGTTCATCATTCCACCTTCCTTTATCTTTCTTCATCACAACACAGGCCTCATTGTTCCTAGCATTGTTTGGTTCTCCATCGCTCCAGTTTGAGGTATGCATATCCCTTCTGTAGGATCCTCCACCTGTCAGAGACACACTTGCATTCCCCCAGCGCCCCTTTTTAATCCAATCCAAACAACACCAGTAGCTTTGTTAACCAAAAAAACACATTTGCATAATCCATCTCTCTCCTGGTGTTGATGGTGGCCAGATCAGTGTAGGTCTGTCTGCAGTAGTTTCTGAGCTTCAGTCCAGGTTTTATTCTCATTTACAAAGTGATAGCGGTGTGGAACATACGCGACACACCATAGACTGCTGTGAGGAACTGAGATAGAGGCTTATTATCCAGGGGATGTCACCCTGAGTAAAAAATATGAATGGCAACTGCAGAGGTGTAGGTTTGTAACCGTGTTCCAGAGTTAAAAAACAACCATGCAGGAGGAATGAATAGTGCTGCATTAAACACTTGTGTCACATGATGGAGGGTCGGGAAAATGATAGCAGTGCACCTATTCATGCAACCTAGCAAACTGGTTACATTTATTTGGTTTATTATGAATTTAGTAAAGCTGCATTGTAAACTGTGGCAGAGGAATTCCTTAGAAAGAACCTAGTATCCAACTGGAATACCGTAACAGGAACCTAGCATCCAACTGGAATACTGTAACAAGAACCTAGCATCCAAACTGGAATACTTGTAACAAGAAACTCGCATCAAACAGGAATACTGTAATAAGAACCTAGCATCCAAAACTGGAATACCGTAACCCAAGAACCTAGCATCCAACTGGAATACCGTAACCAGAACCTAGCATCCAACTGGAATACCGTAACAAGAACCTAGCATCCAAACTGGAAATACCGTAACAAGAAACCTAGCATCCAAACATTGGAATACTGTAACAAGAAAACTCGCATCAAACTGGAATTACCGTATTAAGAAACTAGCATCTGAATGGTATATCATAATAAGAAACTAGCAATCAAAACTGGAGTACCATGGCAACAACTTAGCACCCAACTGGAATAATTACACCCATTTAGCTTGCACTCTTCTCTCAGAGTGGCTTAGAAGGTTAATTACTTTACAGGTAGGCCAATGTAGTGTTAGGAGTCCAAGGATTGGTGTAGCAACAGCGTAGTCACCCACACCAGGAGTCTCCCACATGTGGTGGTGGCTCCCTGGCGGGTAGTGTGTATTATCCCCTGAGCTAAACCGAACCACAGGCATATCATAATAGCAACCTAGTATCCAACTGGAATTACTATAGCAAGGGACCTGACATACAGCTACAAAAAGTCATTCCAAACTGGAATACCACCATAGCAGCAACCTAGCACCCTAAGTGGGATACCATGGCAACAATCAAGCATCCAACTGGAATACCATAGCAACAACATCGACAGCAAGAACCTGGCATTAAAATGGCATACTATAGCAGTAATCCAGCACCCAATTGGAATGCCATAGCAACGATCAAGAATCCAAATGGAATTACCATAGCACTGGAACATCACAGCAAGAACCTCGCATTAAAACTGGAATACCATAGCAAAACACATAGCGTGCAGCTGGAACACCATAGCAACACCTTAAAAATCAACGGGAAATACCATAGCAACAACCTAGCAACCAAACTGGAATACCATAGCAACAAACAGCACATCCAACTAGAACAGCAAGAACCCTGGCATCCAAATGGGATACTATAGCAGCAACCCTAGCACCCAATTGGAATCCCATAGCAACAATCAAAGCATCCAAATGGAATACTATAGCAAACTGGAATATCATAGCAGGAACCTCGCATTAAACTAGAATACCATAGCAAGGACCTGGCTTGGGAACTGGAAATATAATAGCAGGAAACCAAAACACCCAACTGGACTATTATAGCAGCAACCCAGCATCCAACAGGAAAACCATAGCAACAATCTAGCATCCAACTGGAACAGCAAGAACCTGGCATGCAAATGGGATACTATAGCAGCAACCTAGCACCCAATTGGAATGCCATAGCAACAATCAAGCATCCAAATGGAATACTATAGCAACTGGAATATCATAGCAGGAACCTCGCATTGAACTAGAATACCATAGCAAGAACCTAGCATGAAACTGGAATATCATAGCAGGAACCAAACACCCAACTGGACTATTATAGCAGCAACCCAGCATCCAACAGGAAAACCATAGCAACAATCTAGCATCCAACTGGAACAGCAAGAACCTGGCATCCAAATGGGATACTATAGCAGCAACCTAGCACCCAATTGGAATGCCATAGCAACAATCAAGCATCCAAATGGAACACTATAGCAACTGGAATATCAAAGCAAGAACCTCGCATTGAACTACAATACAATAGCAAGAAACTAGCATGAAACGGGAATATATCATAGCAGGCAACCAAAACACCCAACTGGACTATCTATAGCAACAACCCACCCAGCAATCCAAAAGGAAAAAACCATAGCAAACAATATAGCAGCCAAACTGAAATACCATAATCAAGAGTCTACCAATCTAACTGTAATACCATAGCAAAGAGTCAATCTTTCAACTGGGCTACCCATATCATTCAAACTAGGGGGGGGGGGCATCCAACTGGTATACCATAGCTGCAACTCAGCATTCCACTGGGATACCATAGCTGCAACCCAGCATCCAAATTGAATACTATTGCTGTAAACAAACATCCAACTGGGATACCATAGCTGTAACCCAGCATCCCACTGGGATACCATAGCTGCAACCCAGCATCCCACTGGGATACCATAGCTGCAACCCAGCATCCAACTGGTATACAATAGCTGCAACATAGCATCCAAATCGAATACCATAGCTGAAACCAAGCATCCAACTGGAAAAACATAGCTGCAAACCCAGCATCCAAACTGGGATACCATAGCTGTAACAGTACCAGCATCCCACTGGGATACCATAGCTGTAACCCTGCATTTCACTGGGATACCATAGCTGCAACCTAGCATCCAACTCGAATACCATAGCTGCAACCAAGCATCCAAATAAATACCATAGCTGCAACCTAGCATCCAACTGGAATACCATAGCTGCAACCCAGCATCCAAATGGAATATCATGCCAACAACTTAGCAATGACCTGGGATACCATGGCAACAGCCTAGTATAACCTGTTAATCATCTGACCAACAGTTGTAAACACCTACTTTAAATTCACAACCATACGCTAATTATGAATTTCAACCCATCTGTAAATGAAACATCCCCACCCACACACACACACCAAGAGGCAGTGATCCTAGAGCTGCCCTATCCACTGTGCCTGGGAAGCAGTTGGTAGTTAGATGCCTTGCCATCCTGTCAGTTTAACTGGGCAGTAGTTTAACATAGCAGGAGCAGAAACGGGTCTGCAAAAGAGGCTAAGCTTTAAAAGACTAAAGACTGGTCAGCAGAATGGACAGCCATAAAGCTCGACCCTAAGATAAGGTCCTGAGAAAAACTCACCTGAGAAAATGAAGATGATGGACGCCCCTTTCTGATACATTTCTGGGAGAAGAAAAAGAGAAGCAGTTTAAATGTAGGTTTGGGAAGATCATCTTCTACAAGATCATCTTCCATCTCCACCTCTGTCGTTTTTAGGTTTTTCACATAAGCTGAAAGAACCCATCACCTTTTACATTGTGTACAAATTTCAGGAAGAATGGACCAAGGGAAACGACTTGAAAGTGCTAAGAAGGACGTCTGGTTCCATTGACTTACATTAAAAGTTAAGTAGGGTTTTCCCTTCTCCTGTAAAGTTATCAATTTGATACACATAAAACCATAAACATCAAAAGTCCTACCTGGGTATTTGATATTCCTGTTATCCGGTCTTCATGTGCAACCGTCCACTCCTCTCCACCTGATATGTCTCTATCACTCTATGCTCTCTTCATGTGTCGGAGCTGTTTAACTCCTCCTATGTCCGTCATCATCAACCCTGATGAATGAATTAGTTCATTGTTCAGTTTCAGAGTCATGGCATAATTTACATGAGTTTCCAGCAACACATGGTCAGTGATATCTCACGATCAGTTATTTACAGTATGGTGAAAATGAATTTCGATTGGTTCTTTAGGAGATCACAGAGACATTAATGTTGTCCTAAGGTTTATTTCTGTTGGTGGATCTATAGTCGTGTACAAGGACTAAAAGAGACATGTGTTTTTTTTGGTTTTTTTTGGTAACACGGAAATAACAGATGCATCCCGGTTCATGGCTGTCCCAATATTTGCATGTGTTCGGAGGAAGATGCCAGTACACATGTGGCTCTTGCCAAAAGAAGAATCATTTGCATGTACATCATACATACTGTATGTACACACCCACACATTCAGAGGTACTAGACTCTCTGTGGGGCCATACCCTCCATCAGAGCTGTTTCTGAAAATTTGGGGGCCCTAAGATCTCTAAACACAGCTGAACAGTACCACACCACTACTGCTGCTTATCACAGTGTCCATGTACTGTACAGGAATGATGTTTTCATAAACACTGGTCTGCTGCTCACCTTGGAGCTCAAAAGGAACCATACCTGAATCCTTTGGGGGCCACAAAACAGTCCCTATAGCACCAGGACAAATAATAGAAACCATGTAGCCTACAGTTACACAGCTACAGTGCAGATATCCCCAGCAGTACAGCTAGCTAGCTTATGTAGCACCAACATCATCATTAATGGTTGCTAAATCATATAAAGTCAAACAATTAACATTTTTTTTGAAAATTATGAAATAATCTGCAATCTGTGTTTTCTTGCTAGTGGTTTCTGCCAGTTTTACCTAGTTAGCCTTTTCTTTTTTGCCTGAGTCTTAAGACTTAACTCAACTCACACCCCATATAATTGAGGGTCTCGACTTAATATGTGCATCCAAGAAACTTGACTCAACTCAGACTCTTACCCCAGGAACTCCATACGTGACCCTAACAAGTACCCCAGTGAATACACTCAACTTCACCTCACACCTTAGAGTCTTGGGACTCGACACAACTTAGACTCATACTCCAGGAACTCAGTACTCGAGTCTTAAGGCTTGACTCAACTTCAACTCACACTGTAGTGTCTTGAGACTTGACCCAACTTAGACTCACACCCTTTACTCAAACTTGTACCCCAAAAACTTGACTTAGTTTGGACTTGAACTCCATACATGACCCGAACATATGAACAAATGAAAGTCAGACATTGCTTTTTAGCCATGCTTTTAGGGCTACAGGTAGTCACTGTGCTGTTTGGTGAGAAGATGTGTGTACCACTTAACATGGACCAGAGGAAGCAAAGGAAAGAGTTGTCTCAGGACATTAGAAAGAAAAGTACATACAAGTATGTTAAAGGTAAAGGTTATAAGACCATCTCCAAGCAGCTTGATGTTCCTGTGACTACAGTTGCATATATTATTCAGAAAGTTAGGATACATGGGACTGTAGCCTACCTTCCTGGATGTGGACGCAGGAGGAAAATTGATGACAGATCAAGGAGACGGATAATACGAATGGTAACAAAAGAGCCAAGAAAAGCTTCTAAAGAGATTAAAGATGAACTTCAAGCTCAAGGATCATCAGTGTCAGATCGCACCAACCGTCAATGTTTGAGCCAAAGTGGACTTAATTGGAGATGACCAAGGAGGACAACATTCTTAAAAAAGCCAGACTGGAATTTGCCAAACCACATGTTGACAAGCCACAAAGCTTCTGGGAGAATGTCCTATGAACAGATGAGACAAAAATGAAACCTTTTGGCAAGGCACATTAGCTCACATGTTCACAGATGGAGAAATGAAGCATATCAAGAAAAGAACACTGTCCCTACTGTGAAATATGGAGGAGACTCTGTTATGTTCTGGGGCTGCTTTGCTGCATCTGGCACAGGGTGTCTTGAATCTGTGCAGGGTACAATGAAATCTCAAGACTATCAAGGAATTCTGGAGAGAAATGTGCTGCCCAGTGTCAGAAAGCTTGGTCTCAGTCACAGGTCATGGGTTTATAATAGGATAAAGGGCAATAGGATAATGACCCAAAACACACATCTAAAAACACCCAAGAATGGCTAAGAGGAAAACACTGGACTGTTCTGAAGTGGCCTTCTATGAGCCCTGACCTAAATCCTATTGAGCATCTTTGGAAGGAGCTGAAACATGCTGTCTGGAAAAGGCACCCTTCAAACCTGAGACAACTGGAGCAGTTTGCTCATGAGGAGTGGGTCAAAATACCTGCTGAGAGGTGTCATTGACAGATACAGGAATTGTTTGATTGCAGTGATTGCCTCAAAAGGTTGTGCGACAAAATATTAAGTTAAGGGTACCATCATTTCTGTCCAGGCCTGTTTCAGGAGTTTATTTTTTTAAATAATTCTGCTGAAGCATGGTTGAAAAGCAATGTCTGACTTTCATTTCTTCATTTTCATAGATTTTTTATTTACCATGCAACTGTGTTCACAGTCCATAGTCCAGAGTCGGATGGTTCCAAAGCCGGTGCTAGATTTAAACTTGAAACGTTGTATGTGCTGCAAAGGTCTGACCCCATGTGAGTGTAGGGGGGATTTCCCAATGGATGCCTCTTCAGTGGAGATAACGTGGTGCCCTCAAAATGAGAAACATGTCATTCCCTACAGCCCTTTAATAAAAACTCCCATGAAGCATCGCAGCCAAAATAGTTGTTGTGGAAAATTCTATCCTCCGGTAATGTTATTAGAGACCATATGGAACAATCAGAACCACACCTTGTTGTTGATCATTGCAGAAACCCAAACGAACTTCCCAACGGGTCATTTACATTTTCGGGCACCTGTAGGATGCTTGGAAAGCAAAGAGCTCTTCTATTCATCTCTCTGGTGCGGATCATTTGATTTGAATATCACCTTACTGGTACTGCCGTGTTGACGGGACCTCATGCAAAGAGCTTTCCGGTTCCTCTTTACTGGAACTGTCGCTGTACAGTGGCTAATTACAAAGGCAAATCAAGACTGGGACGGTATCTCTGTAGGACTGCCGGTAACAGAGGTGGAGCCTTTCAGTAGAGAGATATAAAGAGGTGGGATGCTGCATATGAACATACCGTGAGGAGAGGAGGGACCCGGACGCATCACGAGAGAGAAACCCTGAGGCATTTACCTCACTACCAGTACGGAGGAGGGAAGAACCTTAACCAGCAGAACCGCCTTCATCCTTATAGTGTGAGTACGGATATATATCAAACCATTCCATACAGGCCAGTTTGAGTGCAGTCGTCTTATAGGATGATACTACTCCTTCAGATTCGCTCTCGGTTGTGAGACAGCATCTCCAATGGATCTGAAAGGGATTTCAATCATCCTCCTGCTTTCTGGTCAGTGGGTCAATTTGCCTCTACCCAGACTTCAGTATGAAATATTAATAAGCTCATAAGTTTAATAAGAGTCCGGAAACTTCCCTCACCTATAGACTTACAGTATACGGTTTGTGTGTTAATGTGTTCCTCACAGCTGTGTGTGGTGTATCTGCACACGTTCCTCATCAGTACGTCTTTGTGAGTGAGAGTAAAACCTGGACTGAAGCTCAGAACTACTGCAGACAGACCTACACTGATCTGGCCACCATCAACACCATGGAGGAGATGAAGAAGCTGAACGCTACTCTGAAAGACAAACCCAGCAGCTCTGTGTGGATCGGCTTGTCTAGAGGGGGCACTGTTAAATGGCAGTGGTCTCTGGCAGATGGAGATTTGTACAGTGAGGGACACACATACCGAAACTGGAACAGTGGAGAACCTAACAATTTAGGGGGAAACGAGAGCTGTGCTTTAATGACGAAAACTAGTGGAACCTGGATTGATACTATCTGTGACAACACATATGCTCATATGTGCTATGACAGTAAGAACAATTATACAGATGGACATAGTCCTGTTCACTGTTACACTGTTCTAGCTAACTATGAAGGTAGACCTGTACATGCTGAGTTACTGATGAGGTATATTGACTGTCTCTTAGATAAGAAGACGACCACTGGAAGATACGTATTGGTTAAAGTCTACATGACCTGGCGAGAAGCTCAGAACCACTGCAGGGAGAATCACACAGATCTGGCCAGTGCTAGGTACCAGAGCGAGAACCAGGAGATCTACAAAGCAGCACAAATAATTAGAGCGTGATTTTTTTTGGATCGGCCTGTTTAACGACTCCTGGAAGTGGTCAGATCAGAGCAGCTCCTCATTCCGATACTGGGCCACTAACCAGCCAGATAATCAGGATGGACAGGAGAACTGTACTGCAGTGTCCATGACTAACCAAGGTCGCTGGTCTGATATGAAGTGTGAAGAAAGGCTCTCGTTCATCTGCTGTGAGAGTGAGTTACATTTCACTTATTCAGCAATGTGTTCATCTATTTACTGATCAGCTTGTGGTGTTTAGTGGAAGATCATCTCTCTGATCAATACAGAACCTCAGAACCTTGTATGTTCTACTGTTGGTCAGTGTGTGAAGATTCTGGAGTGTCTACATCCACTGATCATTTTCCTTTTACCTCCAGATAAGCTGATCCTGATCCAGCAGAACCTGACCTGGAGAGAAGCTCTATGGTACTGCAGGGAGAACTATCTGGATCTGGTCTCGGTTCACTCTGAGGAGATCCAGCTCTGGGTGAAGGAGGTGGCACAGAAAGCCTCCACTGAACATGTGTGGCTGGGTCTCCGTCACACCTGCAGTCAGAGTCTCTGGTACTGGGTCAGTGGGTTTTCCATCTGCTACCAGAACTGGGCTCCAGGCAACGGGACAGGAGGAGAAGACTGTTGGTCTGTAGAGAGAACCGGAGCGGTGCAGTCTGGAGGAGAGCAGCAGTGGGTCAGCCTGCCTGAGAACCAGAAACTCAACTTCATCTGCACCACCTATGAAGGTCAGTGACTCTGTACGTGAGGGTTAATGGAATGTTGATTGAAGTACATTTGTAAACCTGGTACTTTTTCTTTTTCTTCCCAACAATGAAGACTGGTGAAGAACAGTGAAGTGGTTTGTTTTCCATAACCAGGATATCCAGCATATGTAATAGAGGTATATGGGTCTCTCTACATGAACTATATATACATATGGAATATAATCCAGTGTGTTTGATGTGCAGAGTTTATTCAAGATTTCTTTAACTTCTTTCTGTCTCTACTGCACCATCCGTAATGCTGTAAGGTTTGTAAACTGAGCTTATAGAAGTGATTTATTAGTGTTTTTAATATTCAGTTTTAAACATGTCTTTCATATCTGGATCGTATCCATCTTCAACTGTGTATACACTCATTATTAAAAGAATAGCTGCACCCAGACGGAAGCAACTGGCCGGAATGAAACTTGGTGGGTGGGTTTGACATTGTGAGACATGTGAATGATTCAGGTTTCATGCTCGGCTGCACATGTGACATAAGTAATGGTGGACCTTATCTCTGTACCTGACTGACCATACCAGGTGGACCTGTTGGGTGTGCTTTCCATTCTGACTTGTGGTGTTGTGTTGGTAGCATCCTCTGAAGTAGTGAAGTATACCTCAGAGAAGAGTCCAAAAGCAATTCAAGCAGTTGGAGAGGGGTTGGAGAGGGGACGCATCCAGGGCTCTGGGAAATGGGATGGTCTTATTGATGTACTGCGTTCCATAGTGCTCGTCTGAATACTACACACACATCTGGGAGCAGCTGTTCTTTTAATGATAAACTATTTTTTAAATATGTCGGTTATGTAGCAGCATTTGAGTATGTGGTAATAAGTAAGGGTGTGGTCATGTTGTAACTTCTTTGCTACTAGTTTTATCTATAAATATATATGTACTGTTTTCCATCCTTTCTTTTTTGTACAATGCTCAGCTACACTGTAAACGAAGGTCATCCTACTCAGAGTTTAAATAAAGGTGATTGATTTCTGTGAAAGTGTGTTTTGCAGTAGTGTCAATATCTTGAAAACATGAGGGATGAGTTAGCAGACAGGAATTTATAAACCAAGAAGAAAATTGTACGACTGGATAACAATAATACAATCACTGGTTACTGGCACACTAATAAAGATTGAGCAAGTCGTTTCAGCACTATTGGCCTCAAGATTGGGTACTGGCAGATCAGCCTTGATCATATCAGTGTCCAGATGTCAGTGTTTGCAACGTTTCAGGATTATTTGAGTTCATGGTTTTACCTTTCGGGCTCAAGAGTGCCACTGCAAACGCCAGTGTGAATGGTCTGGATGCTGAGCTTACACAGGGAGATTAATGGGCAGAGGTATGTTCTAGCTCACCTGGGCTTTCAGTGAGCTCCTGTAGTTGTGTCTGGATACATGCTGGGTATAGGGCTTACGGGTCCACAACTCAAAAATCAGTGTCAGAGTGCACACCTTCTGGTCATTGTCCAATACTGTAACAAGTGATGAAGAAATGTTACCTCTTCACACAATGCAGATCAAAAGTGTCCTTATTAATGATGTGTCCACATAGTTTGGGTACACCTGCTTACCCAGTGACTAATCTGGGAGCACAGTTCACATCTTCCCTGCTTCACGTACACACATGGACAAAATTGTTGGTACCCCTCGGTTAATGAAAGAAAAACCCACAATGCTAACATAAATAACTTTAATCTGATAAAAGTAATAATAAATAAAAATTCTATAAAAATGAATAAATGAAACTCAGATATTGCTTTTCAACCGTGCTTCAGCAGAATTATTTAAAAAATATAAACTCCTGAAACAGGCCTGTACAGAAATGATGGTACCCTTAGCTTAATATTTTGTTGCACAAACTTTTGAGGCAATCACTGCAATCAAACGATTCCTGTATCTGTCAATGAGACTTCTGTGCCTCTGCTCCAGTTGTCTCAGGTTTGAAGGGTGCCTGTTCCAGACGGCATGTTTCAGCTCCTTCCAAAGATGCTCAGTAGGATTTAGGTCAGGGCTCATAGAAGGCCACTTCAGAACAGTCCAGTGTTTTCCTCTTAGCCATTCTTGGGTGTTTTTAGATGTGTGTTTTGGGTCATTATCCTGTTGCAAGAGCCCTGACCTGCGACTGAGACCAAGCTTTCTGACACTGGGCAGCACATTTCCCTCTAGAATTCCTTGATAGTCTTGAGATTTCATTGTACCCTGCACAGATTCAAGACACCCTGTGCCAGATGCAGCAAAGCAGCCCCAGAACATAACAGAGCCTCCTCCATGTTTCACAGTAGGGACTGTGTTCTTTTCTTGATATGCTTCATTTTTCCGTCTGTGAACATAGAGCTGATGTGCCTTGCCAAAAAGTTCCATTTTTGTCTCATCTGTCCATAGGACATTCTCCCAGAAGCTTTGTGGCTTTTCAACATGTAGTTTGGCAAATTCCAGTCTGACTTTTTTATGTTTAGTTTTCAACAATGGTGTCCTCCTTGGTCGTCTCCCATTAAGTCCACTTTGGCTCAAACATCGACAGATGGTGTGATCTGACACTGATGTTCCTTGAGCTTGAAGTTCATCTTTAATCTCTTTAGAAGTTTTTCTTGGCTCTTTTGTTACCATTCGTATTATCCGTCTCTTTGATTTGTCATCAATTTTCCTCCTGCATCCACGTCCAGGGAGGTTGGCTCTGGCTGTTGACTCCCTTTGTTTATTGACTACCGCCATCTTTCTTGTCCCTGTTGGCTTTTCCTTGTCCTTTTCGTTCTTCTGACTAATCTCTTTGTCTATACCTTCTACTCTGGTACCTCACTGCCTGACTACCCTGGTTCTGACCTTAGCCTGTACCTCGACTCTGATCCTGCCTTATCCCTTCAGGTTTGGTTGTGTTTTGTTGCTATGTTCAACTACCCGGTTGTTTAATAAAGCTCATCTAACTTTGAGCTCTGAGTGTGTCGGTCCAAGTTGCTCATTTCTGGCACGTAAAATTACAAATTTCGGAAATGTAGTAATATGGAAAAACACATAGTCAGAAAACCATAAAAGCTCAATAAGAGTGACATGTTTAAAGATGAGCTCTGAATATGAAACCTTTTACTATCAGCTTAATTTTACAGTTAGGATTTTACTAAACATGAGACGGTAAAGGACGTACAGCGTAACCTATTCTAGCAGAAGAGAAGCTTAGTGAAGTTTAAACACACTGGATTACTATATATTCCCCATGTACATGTATAATAGTGAGGGACCCATATAACCCTGTATTATGTGTATCAGTGGAACTGTGGAAAAGAAACCACCACCTGGTTTCAGTCTTCACTGCTAGGAAACTGCTGCACACCACCATAACTAATCTTCATAGGTGGTGCAGATGAAGTTGAGTTCCTCTCTGCAGACCAACAGTCTTCTCCTCTTGTCCCTTTACCTGGAGCCCAGTTCTGGTAGAAGATAAAATCTCCACTCACCCAGTATGCTAAGCTAAGACCTTCCTAGGGGACTCCAGGAGTATCTGGGGCATTAACTAATCCTACTTACCCCTAGTTTTCAACATCAGGGAGGTGGTTAAGCTGAGTATGGCTCCAGTGCGTCCTCAGAGCCATGATTCCTGACAGACCAAAAAATTTTTCAACACAGAAATGAAGGGATGAAGGGCTAAGTGCTACCTAGTTCCCAGTCCTTTAGCACTAACATGCATACTGCATTCAGACATGAACCTGTGAGTTAATTTTCAACAGGCTTTATTTACACAAGGCTTTCTTTCACGTTTTGCATATTGAACCATAACTGGATCAGGCGTGACATACTCTGGATGGGGCACACATGCTCTACAGGGAAGATTCAGATGTCATTTTTCTGCTGAGATGAGAAACTTGAATACAGAATAACATATAAACTGCACCATAATGTTCACAAATGCCACATATTGGGCTTTCATCTCTTCCCCCAAAATATTAAATTCAGCCATTTCCAAGTAACTGTGCATTAACATGTGCAGACGTATGTTCTCTGTGGATGATGGGTAACAAAGCATCATTTGTTCAGGGTCACCCAAACATTCACATACGACTGTATGTACAGCATCCCAGCCTGCTGTGTATGAATACTGGCTATGTATGAACAGAGGTTAGCACGCACATGCAAATGGACTCTAACCTGGACATTGTACACATGACTTGATCTTACTGGCACTGCTACACTTCAACCCCAAACCCAACCTGGACCTACTAGCACTGCTCTAACATTATATCATGTTGTCTGGGTAATATTTATGAAGGCTATTACGGCCATAAAGATTTGGAACACAAGTTTGCTAGACCAGTGTTGTTCACCTTGACAGTGTGTGTCTGTTGATTGGTGGGCCAGGGCTTCTGACGGAGCACTGACTTCCAAAAGGAAGGAGCCCACCTACATGTCTATCTGAATGATAACAGCTGAGCAAAGCAAGATGGACCCCAGGATCTGTGTTCAATACAGGGGAAGTGCTGGACAGTCCATCTAGATAATGGATGTTGGCTTGAAAAATATTTATATATACAGATATATTTTATGAGTTTTGATTCCTTTGACTAAATTTACTTCAAGTAAAGCTTCATAACTTGTGATACTGAGTTAATAACACTAGAGGATTAATCTCTCTTTTTCAATTTCAATAATCAGAAACTGTATTATTGTTATCTGATAGTTCAGTGTCCCAACAGATTTAGGCAGAATCATGATAATATTATGTTTATGTATTTTATTGATTTAAATTCTGAGGAATTTACAAATACAGTTCTTCAGGATCACATTCTCAATCACCGAACAGGCATATGGAAATAAATGATGTCTAGAAAATACATACAGTAGAAAATGGATAACATCCAGATAGAACATAAATATTTAATATGACTATTAAAAACAGATTTTATCATGAATTCTTTTAACTACTATAAGCTCAGTTTACAAACCTTACAGCATTAAGCATTGTGCAGAAAGAAGAGCCGTTAAAGAAAGCTTGAATGAACTCTGCACATCAAACACACTGGATTATATTCCATATGTATATATAGTTCATGTAGAGAGACCCATATACCTCTATTACATATGCTGGATATCCTGGTTATGGAAAACTAACCACTTCACTGTTCTTCACCAGTCTTCATTGTTGGGAAGAAAAAGAAAAAGTACCAGGTTTACAAATGTACTTCAATCAACATTCCATTAACCCTCACGTACAGAGTCACTCACCTTCATAGGTGGTGCAGATGAAGTTGAGTTTCTGGTTCTCAGGCAGGCTGACCCACTGCTGCTCTCCTCCAGACTGCACTGCTCCGGTTCTCTCTACGGACCAACAGTCTTCTCCTCCTGTCCCGTTACCTGGAGCCCAGTTCTGGTAGCACATGGAAAACCCACTCACCCAGTACCAGAGACTCTGAGCACAGGTGTGACGCAGACCCAGCCACACATGTTTAGTGGAGGCTTTCTGTGCCACCTCCATCGCCCAGAGCTGGATCTCCTTAGAGTGAACCGAGACCAGATCCACATGCTTCTCCCTGCAGTATCTCAGAGCTTCTCTCCAGGTCAGGTTCTGCTGGATCAGGATCAGCTTATCTGGTGGTAGAAGGAAAATGATCAGGGGGTAATTTAGACACTCCAGAATCTTCACACACTGACCAACAGTAGAACATACGGATGGAGATTTAAGACACAGGAAAGACTCACTCTCATGGCAGATGAACGGGTGAAGTTTCTCACAATTATCATCATGCCAGCGACCCTGGTCAGCCATGGACACTATAGTACAGTTCTCACTGTTTTCCTGATTGTCTGGCTGGTTATCTGTCCAGTATCGGAATGAGGAGTCACTCTGATCTGCCCACATCCAGGAATCATTAAACAGGCCGATCCAAAAACTGTCACTGATTGAAGATCTTGCCAAAGCCCAGATCTGCTGGTTCTCAGTCAGGTTCCTCACACTGGCCAGGTCGGTGTACTGATTTCTGCAGTGGGTCTGAGCATCACTCCATTTCTTCCTCTCATTAATGAAAATGTATGTTTCGTTGTTTGTCTTGTTTTCTGAAATCGGAATGTGTTTAAATGTCTCTCGTTTTCTTGTCATAAAAATGAAAATTATTGTCTGAAATAATCAACATTCTGGATGTTTACAACCCTCCAACGACCACTTGTCTAGTTTGGATTCAGTACTTTTCCAGTAAAGTCAGGATTTACACTCATCGTCAAATAAAACAACTGCAGAAATAGCTGCACCCAGAAGGAGTCCACCCACAGGAATGAAACTTGGTGGGTAGGTTTGACACCATGAGACATGCCAATGAATCAGGGTTTACGTTTAGCCGCACATGTGACCTAAGCAACGATGGGCCTTATTGCTGCACCATGCAGGACTACATGTACACAGACTGTTACCATGACTGTCCTTAACACCATGTCACCGTCACCAGAGACTGCAGTGGTGTCCTACCAGACTGTCATGGAGTGACACAGAATGGCAGCGGGTCATCTTCAGCGACGAGTTCCGCTTTAGTCTTTGTGGAGACGACCAATGAATCCATGTGTGGAGGCACCGTGGTCAGCACCAAGATGAACGGTTTGTTGTCACACATCCAGAAGGCCTGGTGTCACTCCACCTCCACCCCTACCACACCATCTGCAGGAACTGTGTGAGGATGTTCAAGCTACATGGGATGGATTATCACAGGACACCATCAGGAACTTCTACAGCTCCATACCGAGACGTCTGGCATGTTGGGTTAGCAAACACGGCGGCCCGACGGCATACTGAGAGACAGGCTTCTGTATGTGTAGCTTAATAAATATTGATCATATCAGTCTAAATTTATCATCAGTTATTGATCCTGGTCACCTTTATCTTCTTTCTCAACAGTACCACAATCCCACACCTCCTTCTGGGTGCAGCTATTCGTTGATGATTAGTGTATACGTATCGTTATGTTCTTACCATGATAGCACACAAAAGGATATGTGGTGTCACAGGGTTCATCATTCCATGTCCCATTATCTTTCTTCATCACAACACAGGCCTCATTGTTGTTAGTATTGTTTGGTTCTCCTTGGCTCCAGTTGAGGTATGTGTATCCCTTTCTGTAGGATCCTCCACCTGTCAGAGACCACTGCCATTCCCCAGCGCCCCTTTTTAGGCCAATCCAAACAAAGCCAGTAGCTTTGTTAACCAAAGACACATTTGCATACTCCATCTCTCTCCTGGTGTTGATGGTGGCCAGATCAGTGTAGGTCTGTCTGCAGTAGTTCTGAGCTTCAGTCCAGGTTTTACTCTCATTTACAAAGTGATAGCGGTGTGGAACATACGCTGACAGACCACAGACCACTGTGAGGAACATGAGATAGAGGCTTATTATCCAGGAATGTTACCCTGAGTAAAACTATGAATGGCACCTGCAGAGGTGTAGGTTTGTAACAGTGTTCCAGAGTTAAAAAACAACCATGAAGGAGGAATGAATAGCGCTGCATTAACACTTGTGTGACATGATGGAGGGTCGGAAAATGATAGCAGTGTACCTAATCAACATGCCCTAGCAAACTGGTTACATTTATTTGGTTTATTGTGAATTTAGTAAAGCTGCATTGTAAATTGTGCAGAGGAATTCCTAGCATCCAACTGGAATACCGTAACAAGAACCCAGCATCCAACTGGAATACCGTAACAAGAAACTTGCATCAAACTGGAGTACCATGGCAACAACTTAGCACCCAACTGGAATAATTACACCATTTAGCTCGCACTCTCCTCCAGAGTGGCTTAGAAGGTTAATTACTTAACAGGTAGGCCAATGTAGCGTTAGGAGTCCAAGGATCGGTGTAGCACAGCGTAGTCACCCCACACCAGGAGTCTCCCACATGTGGTGGTGGCTCCCTGGTGGGTACTGGTATAATCCCTTGAGCTAAACCGACCACAGGCATATCATAATAGCAACCTAGTATCCAACTGCAATACTATAGCAAGGACCTGACATCCAGCTACAAAATCATTCCAACTGGAATACCACCATAGCAGCAACCTAGCACCTAAGTGGGATACCATAGCAACAATCTAGCATCCAATTGGAATACCATAGCAACAAATACCAAAAGAATCCAA
>JAMWET010006615.1:222500-237458 GCA_024036415.1 Prochilodus magdalenae | reverse complement strand
CACGCTCACACACTACGGGACATCTGATCAGAATCCAGGTCCGAACTCATGTTATATAACCTGTCACCTCAGTGATACGGTCCACCCCTATTAGAGCAGCCACATACACAGTGCAACATTGCATATATGCCCCCAAAAAACCACCTACAGGGCTCGTGTCTAAGAGTAGAAAGACAGGATTTGACAGTTTCTCTGTCTTCTCTCACACTCACACTCGTCTCATATTATCTCTAATCTGATTTCAGGGGGGGTCTGAGAGATAACGTATTCTCATTCAACAATATGTCTCTCACCAACTACACTGTACCCTCCTACTCTCGCACAGGCACAAAGACACACATTCACTCCCTCAAAACACCAGCAGCCTTTTCTTGCACTCGATCTCTGATTTCTAATAAGCATTCCCACCCCATCTGAAATAAGCATCTGATACTGTGACCATAAATAGACTGCAGTCCACATTGACTTCGAGAGAAAGACACGCGTTTCTGGTATTTCGGCTAGGCCCTGTCTGTAAAAACAGCGTCATCCACAATCCGCCGCGCAGTGTGTACTGCTCAGGGACACCATAACAACAATATGCGAGGTATATTACATTCGCTGATTAAAATCAACACCACTCACCTTTATTACATAACAGTATAATCAGAGAGGTGGTAATATCTGACCTGCCCAGCTTAATGCACGGAAGCGCTACGGGGACTCAAAACACAGGATCCATGTCTACACAATACCCTGGGATATCTGATCAAATGAACAAAGATAGCAACAAACGTATTATGCAATTGCTCTGAATGAGATTTAAAATCACGCGACAATATTTGTTCCTGATTAGCTTCTATGCGTCGTATGTCTGAAAGCCAGTAAAACCACTTATGCACTCTCACCTCAGCCTATCTCATGTTTCCCAAACCGCCTTAAGACAGATACCTTCTGGGCGACCGCAAGAGGAGCTGTCGAGAGCATCCTTATCCCAGTGTTAGCCCACATGTCAGTAGAAAGCACACGGAAACCTCATACCCTGGACCCAAGCCACGGCACCAATGCATTGCCAGCGCGCAAACACACCAAGAGACATATACATTCAACTCCATAGTACAATCCACACAGTCTACGGGCGTACATCTCAGCATTCGCTAATCCACTGACTGATACGTCTCTGACGCTGTTGACAGGAACACACCCTGACACCAGCATTGCGACAAAAAACTGTCCTTACAGCAAACCTCACCACCCCCGGGGTGCCACACATTCAGGTAAATCACACGAACCCAGAGTCCTAGTCTGAACCCCGGCAACAGCACTACCCAATGCACCACCATGCTAAACAGTAAAAAAAGACATGATAAGTCCCCTGTTCCACAGTATCAGGTGCTAAGGGGAACAGACTCTACTCAAGGCTGTTCTATCGACATCTCAGCGATCAGACTCAGATGGACAGTAACTAAGACCAGAACCAACCGCATGTGGTAGGACACAAAAAGCCCACGATACAAGGCACTCAAGCTCAGAAATGCCTTGTATTCACGGTGTATACAGCACTCTCCATCCATGGGGTTACAGTTACGATAATTTGCACCCTAGTCTCACTCCAAAACCATAGTTTTAGAATCCTGATTTTGACCCTCTTCAGAGGTGGACTTTCCTCATGTGCTTAAGATCATTCCTTACGCGTGCCAAACAACCCTAGCTGTGCCTAATGTTTTCCCCAGAAGCATTGAGCTGTCGTATAGCTTGAATATAATCATAAGAATTCACCTAACTAATTATGGTAATGGTTGATTGGGTAACTAAACTATGTGCCCGGAAAACGTTGTTTTGAAAACATTTTACTCTCTACTTAACTACATTCGAGCAGTACATTCTAATACACCTCAACCCAGTAACTGAATCCAGAGCATCCCATTTATTTATAATGACTGACTTATATGACAAAAGTAAACTAAAGCTTAGCAGTTTATCAACCGATATATCTGGCTTCTTTTTTTTTCTTTAGTGTTACAGCCATGTGACTGTAGACATGGTTACCACACACAATCACGTTTTGCGAGCCCTTCATCACAGTTATTGTCTGCCAAGAAAGCACGACGTTGGTGGATGTGCCCTCACGCATGTCAACTGGTCTAAGTGATAGGACAGAAAAATACTTGTGCCCATCTATAACAGCATGCATTGGACATGGTAACATACATGTACAAACAATTTAGCACCCTCAACATCAAAACACAGGTGCTGTGTAATGAAACCATTACCATATATCGTTTACTACATACTATATTAATACCACCTCACAATATATATATATCATATATAGATCTACCTATATAGATAGATATATTACTATGCTATTATCTATATAATATATATATATATAATATATATAATTACACTAAGGGCAACTATTAATTAATTGCACCATCACATCTAACTATCCAGAGTAACCACCGTGAGTGCAGGAGGACAGCAGATAGACGAGCTGGGAGGGATTCAGTAAATGGTCCTGGTAGGTTGTGACATCTGCGAGGTGTGTGGGGGAGGACCTATACAGCTAAACACTACGACAATCAAGGTGGTCCCACAGATAGCTCATCAGGTTTCAAGTCTGGGTGAATCAGGAGAGCATACAGGTGTATTGTAAGTCTCGTGTCATGCATATTCCAACCAATGATCGGACACTTTCTGGCCACAGGTGACATCGCACGACATTGTCTTGCTGGAGATCCCATTTGCCCGGGACAAACAGTAAATCTAGCAATCCACATCTATAATTAATACCCAGCAAGACTCCATGACGCAGATAATCTCCTCTCGAGCTAAGTCGACTGTTCAAAAGACAGGCTAAGAGGTCTAATAATGTCACTCAGATCTTATGTGTATATGAGACTACCACCATGCATCGCTTCAGAGAGATTAAAATTAGCCTAGTGATTCAAACAGGATGCAGTGAACTGCAATCTATGCTGAATAACCAAATTCATTGTTGTGTGTCAGTTTGTATGTCATTAATAATGTAGCTAGCACTGAGGTCTCTTTAAACTTCCACTTTCCAAAACACGATCAGAGGTCATAAATAATATACACTTTGCCATCAGCATCCCTGGAAATGCTGTGAGCTATTAGATTTTTTAACCATACCGCGAAACTACTAACAAAACACTCTGCACTGCAGTTTCTCTAACTTACAGTGGGGACACACAAATAAGCACAAACTGGAATTATACTTGATTGCTTACACCACCAATATAATTGCGATGCACGTCTGATATTGCATTACATATTTAGAGGGAAATCAAAATACCTAGCTCAGCTATTAACACTTACATTTCACATTCCATGATATGTACGTCCCATTTTATCTTATCTACGAGCTTATTTAAATGCTGAGATCCACGCACACTTCCATAGGAACCAGGAAGCTGCAGATGAGCCAGATCCACTCACTGACCCATCACCTGTTCACCGTCTTCTCTCTCAGGGTTGGAGATTTGTAGCCAAATGAGGATCAAAGAACAATGCAGACATACAGAGAACGCTTCTACGACATAGCTATACTCCACCCGAAGAGCTGAACCATTTGTTACTGGCTCGCTCTTCAGTACTGGTGCTACCAATCCTGTCTGAACTGGCAGTCTGTATAGGACTGGTGCTACATGCCTACTGTATACTGACGACGTCTCCAGACTGAGTGCTCCTCCTCTGTACTGGACTGCCTCAGACTGGTACTCACCTCTGTGTTGGACTGTCTACAGACTGGCGCCCCCATCCTCGTACAGGCCGTCATCACGGGACACTAGCTACTCCAGACTCTGTCACTGACGTCTTCAGACTGGCGCTTATCACCCTATCTTGTAAATGATGTCTCAAGACTGGTGTCCTCCCTACTGTACTGGGACTGTTCAGATCTAGTGCTCCATCTCGTACTGACCGTCTCACAACTGCGTTCTACCCATCCTCGTGTAATGACTGTCTCAGACCTGGTTGAGCTCCATCCTCTGAGTATGACGTCTCAAAACTGGTTAGACCTCCATCCTCTTGTACTGACCGTCTCAAAACTGGTGTATCCATACTCTGTACTGATGCCTCAGACTGGTGCTCCAACCTCTGTACTGACCGTCTCAGACTAGTGCTCCATCCCTCTGTACTGACTGTCTCAGACTGATACTCCAGCCTCTGTACTGAATGTCTCAGACTGATACTCCATTCTGTACTGAATGTCTCAGCGGACGTGTTGCTCCCGTCCGAGTGCTGCTAACTAGAATGTCTCAGGATGGTGCCTCACCCTCTGTAACTGACTCGTCTAAAGACTAGCTGCACTCATCCTACCTGTTACCTGACTGTCTCAGAATGATACTCCATCCTTACATGTATCGAAGTCTCAGACTGATACTCCATCCTCTGTACTGACATGTTCAGGACTAGAGCTCCATCCTCTAGTGTACGATCTGTCTCCAGACTGCGTGCTCCCATTCTCTGTATACGACCATGTCTCAGGACTGGTCGCTCCCACCCTCTGTACGAATGTCTCAGACTGTGCTCCATCCTCGTACTGCACTGTGTCTGTCAGAACTAGGTGACTCCAATCCTCTGTATGGACTGTACTCAGGACTAGATTGCTACTCCAATCCTCTGTACTCGACTGTCTCAGATGGACTGACTCCTCCTGAGCCTGTACTGACGCGGTCTCAGACTGTGCTCCCATCCTCTGTACTGACTGTCTCAGACTGGTGCTCATCCTCTGTACTAAAATGTTCAGACGGTGCTCCATCCTCTGTACTGACCGCTCAAGACTGGTGCTCCATCTCTGTACTGACCGTCTCAGACTGTGCTCCATCCTCTGTACTGACCGACTCAGACTGGTGCGTCAATCTCATGTACTGACAGTCTCCAGACTGGTGTTCCATCCTCTGTATGCGTCTCAGACAGGTGGTCCATCTCCTGTACTGACCGTCTCTCAGACTGGTGTTTCCATCCCTGTACTGACTGTCTCAGACAGGGGTCCATCTCCGGACTGACTGATCTCAGACTGGTGCTCCATCCATCGGGAACTGACTCGTCTTCAGGCTGTATTACTCCATTCCTCTATACTGACTGTCTCAGAGATGTCTCCATACTCTGTACTGAATGTCTCAGAATGGTGCTCCTCCTCTGTTTACGGACCGTCTCAGACTGGTGCGCCATCCTCTGTAACTGACTTTATCAGGATGATTAACTCCATCCTCTGTACTGACTTTATCAGACTGATACTCCATCATCACTGTACACTGAACTTTATCAGAACGTGGTGTGTTCCTCCATGCTACTGCATTCTTTATAAGACCTTCATCCTGCCTCTGACAATCCCGGTCTGCACGCGTCACTCAGGACTTTAATACTGTTGTGAAAGATACTTGGCCAAAATAAAGGTCAAGATACTCTGGACAGATGATCTGATTGTGAAATTATGAATTGTCTGTGGTAAAAATCTATAAAACAGCGCCAAGTACATTTTTAAATCTACTATCTTTGATTACATCCTATTATATCATACTTGCAAACACACCAGTGTAGTACAGATCATAAGGTTAGAAATCTGTATATCTGGCACGATATTTGACTAAATACTGTATTATTGAACAACAGGTAAGAATAGAGTATGATTTCACAGCCATTGTACACTTTTAAAAACGATAACTTAAAAAAAAAAAAAAAAAAAAAAAGTATAAATATTGACAATAGGTAACCTCCCCGCCGATAGCTCCGATCTGTTTAGGATTATGCAATAAACAGATAGAATCGTCTTAATACCATGAATGACAGCACAGTCAGGAAACCATTCCAACCACATCATACTCCTACAGGGCTCCACCAGAGCAAAACCCTGCTTAACATTCCACACTTGTTCTGAGGTGTTTTATGTATGGTGACTTTTGTAATAGGCGTTTTGTGATAAGACGAAGCCCGTATTTTATTCTGTTCGTGTTCTGCCATTCATTGCTGCTCGGCGGATATTTGCTACAGCTAATTTCCCAAGGTATGGACAATCTATTTTTATTTTCTATCAAGGTTGCAATAAAACTCCTTTAAAGGAAATTAAATTTGTCCAGCCTTTGAGAGCTTTATCTGGACCCTATGTCAACAGCTTTTGAGGTCAGGTGGACAGGGCACACATGCGACTCGATTTCGCACAGGAGTCTTCCACTTCTCACGGCATTTCTACCTTGTGTTGTCCAAGTCTCCTCCTACAGATTGGACTCTCGACCCATCAAAGGCAAATCACAATTAGCCAGTAAACCGATCCATACAGGGAGGTTGGAAGGCTACAGACCTCGGGCAACTGGTGATACACATTACACTCCCACGTTACACACCACACACACACACACACACCCTACACCCAATACAAAGCCACACACAAACACACACACACCAAACAACAACACCACACACACCACACAACACAACCACACACACACACACACAACAACACACACACAGCCCACACATACACACACACTCAAACACAACACACAAACACACACAGAGAGACACACACCACACACACACACAATCAAACCAACACACACAACACACGCCACCACACAACAAAAACACACACACACGCAACATCATAAACAAAACACACCACAACACAACCAAACAACACACACACACACACAACACACTTCACACACACCACACACAACAAACACACACTCCACACACACAACACACACACACACACACCAAACACCACACACACACACACCACAACAAAACACCCACACAACAACAAAAACACAACACCACCACAAACACACACCACCACAAACCACACGCACACACAACAAAAACACACACACACAACCACACACAATCACCACACACCACACACACGCGCACACACAAACCACACACACACAAAACCACACAGGCGTACCATCACCTACGCACCACTCATCACCTACATCAAAATACACACACGACCACAACCTACACACACAACAGGCCCACACCTACCTCACACCACTCTACAAAACACACAAAACAACACACGAGAGACACACACACACGCACACACCACAAACACAATCAAACACAACACTGCAACCACAACAACAAAACACACAACACACCGCACACCCCACACAAACACAAACACCACAACACAACAAACACACACACACACAACAAACACACACTACACACACACAACAAACATCAACACACACCACCAAACCACACCACACACACACCAAAACACTACACACACACATACACATACACACACACACACAAACCGCACCCACAAACCACACAAACCCAAAAAAACACCACACACCCACAAACACACACACACACAAACACACGGCACACAACAACAAACACATCACACCACACCACACACACCACAACACAATCCACCACAACAACACAAAACACACACACCCCAAACACAACACACACACCAAACACACACCAAACACACACACTACCACAAAACACAAAACCCACACCCACCAACTACACACACACCACACATCACACGCGCACACACAACAAACACCACACACACACACACACACACAGGCCCACACATACCCGCACACACTCAACACATCAAACACAAACACACACACACACAGAGGACACCCACACACACAAAAAAACCCCCCACCCCCACCACACATGCAAACAACCACACGCAATCGCACGGACCACGCACGCACATACACACAGGCACACACATACACACCATCACACTCACACAACACACACGCTCATGCCACACGCGTCACACACCAACACCACCACAACACACACACACCACCAACAAACACAACACAGATGCGAGCGACACACACAAACACAAAACATACACACACATACACGCACGACACGCTAACGCACTACACAACACACACACACTACAAATCACACACAAAACAACAACACATGTGCTCATGACACACAACATACACACGCACACACACACTAACAAACATACACATGCACACAACTCACAACAGTCACACCACAATGCGCAACACATAGTACCTACACAACACACACGCACGCACACAGGTACTTAAGCAGTTGGCCCTTGGACGGATTGCATTTGAAATTGAATACTTCAAAACTGTAAGTGTTGTGTATTTATCAGATAGCACAGTGAAGTCCTTAAAGTCTGAGAACACACATCAAGTTTTCACATCGTTTTCCAGTGTCACAAAAAAACAGTACAAGAATTGGGTTAAAAAAATATAATCTTAGAATTCATTTCCATGAATTCCTTAGTCTCTAGCTTGCTCCACCTGATTGCTTTAAGCCAGTTCAAGATGGCATGTACGCTGCAAAGTTGGTGTTTAAGCCATTGACCGATATCCACACAGAGTGTCATCTGAATGTAAGCATCAAACGCCTTTAACATGGTCCAACATCAGACATTTAAACCACATTGTGAATATCATGATCTAGAAGACAAACATTAACCTTTATTTAACTATTTCCTAGTTTTTGAAGTTTAACTACACTGAAGTTTATACCACTGACGGGTCCCACAATTCACATAATCACACTATATCGAACCATTTTTCATAATATACCTGCATAGACCACATAAATAAGTGGGTTTATAGCTTCCTTCTATTTAAATTATTCGAGGATGTTTCGTCTAGACGGACTTTTTTCCTTTTGAATAAGGCACCATACAGGGCAGCCAAATTCAGCACACCAGACTCATTGTACATCAAGTCTTAGACAACAGCACTGTAATGGACTAGCTAACCAGGCTGATCGTTTATGCTAACAGAATTGACGGGAGAAGATGAGCAACACTGGTGTAACTCTACATTACAGTGCACTCGAATAAGATTCACACTACACCGTCATGCCGAAATGACACCACTTATCCTCAGAACGGTGCTGTAGCAACAGTGTAAAACACACCAGCTTTCCTCAATTACATCAGGCCTCACGCCACAACGAAGGAGTAGGCTGCGTCGGCGTCACTGCACCCCCCGGTGCACACTCTTCACGCTCCAGTGACACCACATGGCAGAGGCCAAAACGCCCGGACTAGTAACCTACAGAGTGCCCCAGGCAGGAAGGGAGCCACACCGGGCCCACAACAACGAAGCTTGCAAAACAAACCCCAAATGGATCGTGGTTGGACTAGTGGAGTGATGAGCAGAGCAATGGAACAAGTAGAGAGCTGGGGGGGGGGGGGGGAGGGGGGCGTGGATCGGAGCTCATCTACACAGACAGCAGTTGCACAAAGCCACAGAAGATCTGGTCCAGCACGATGCTCTGCCATCGACCAAATGTGGCGTAATAATTGTTGTTCGATTTTTCCCCCCAAATTAATCAAAGGCACTTTGTTGGTCTTCTGTCCGTCACGGAGGGTGCAGGCAGCTCCAAACAAACAGCCCTCAACAGAGTCTCAATCTGGCGTTACAACAGTTGGAGCTGCCAACTGAGTTAATTAAGCTGTTTTATTCATCTTCTTAAAAACGGGGGGGGCGGTGTGTATTGGAAGAAGAAAAAAATTGCACAACAACAACAATTTGGGCTTCACATCAGCTCCTACATATTTTAAGAGGATCCTATAGAGCTTTAATTATTAAAGCTGTTAGTTTTCTCTGCAGACAGTTTCTCAAACCTCAGACAATATCGAGCAGCTTCATAAATTATGAATTTAGATATGGGCCATATTTATTGAGCAAGCACATACAGATTGCAGTGTCTCTCAATATGGCAGTGGGACAACATGTTTTTGCTAACAAGGCTGTTATGACCAAGTGTAGGGTTAGGCCATAAACATGAGAGAGAGAGAAAGAAAGAAATAAAGAAAGGGGGGAGAAAGAAAGAAAGAAAAAGGGGGAGAGAGAGAGAGAGAGAGAGAGAGAGAGAGAGAGAGAGAGAGAGAGAGAGACAGAAAGAGAGAAAGAGAGAGAGAGAGAAAGACAGAAAGAGAGAGAGACAGAAAGACAGAAAGACAGAAAGACAGAAAGAGAGAGAGAGAGAGAAGACGAGGAAAGAGAGAAAGAGAGAGGACGAAGAAGCAGAAAGAGAGAGACAGAGAGAAGAGAGAGACAGAAAAAGGGAGAGAAGGAGAGAGAGAGAGAGAGAGAGAGAGAGCGCAGGCAGAAGAAAGAGGAGAGAGACAGAAAGAAAAGAGAGAGAGAGAGGGGACAGAACAGAGAGAGACGTCTTCACCATCAGAGACCCCCAGCAGAGACAGATCCTGACCCGGTACCGTCTCATGTGACCACAGCCCTGGCCATAGAGACGGGCAATATAAGAAATTCCTAGCTGCCGCAGAGATACAACTGTGTGGTCACTGTGAGAGCGGTGAGGTCGAGCTGCACTTCCTCCTCCACTGTGAAAAATTCAAATTGTAGCACGAGAAAATTACATCTCTAAATTAGAACATGTCCCTTCCAAATTTGCAAAATTCTACCAGAATCAAAAAAAAAATTCCAGTTTTCCTTGTAGAAGGACATCACAGAACGCCCTAGCCGCTAAATATGTGGCAAACATGTCGCCGCCTGAGGGTCAGTGAGTAACACACTCCACCCCAACCCCACTGACCGGCTATACTACACAGCTCACTGTATATACGTCCCCTATAACCCGGTTTAAATGTAAACAACTTACAACAGGTCACTGGACTTGACTGCTGAGGCGTGGCCCCACCCATCACATACACATTCAGCAGGCTGTGATCTATGAGCCAAGAGGAGAGAGCCTTGGTAACTGAGAGCTACGTGCACAGACGCACTCTCAAACATTTGTTCCTCACGCAGACGGGTGTGCTACAGATTAAGGGAGCACTGCTAGAGAAAAGAGGGAAGGGAACATAACAGCTAATTTCTCAGCTGCTGGCCTAGAGCGTGACGTCTGCATAATGTTCATTCATATGCATGCGCTTGCTGAGATGTTTGGAGGCTTTTTAAATTAAATGAATTCAATCATATTAAGAGCACTAAATGAGGCTCAGTGATGAGCCAGGGTTGCAGAAGGAACTGCTGGGTTTGAATAAGCGTGCGACTTTCACAGAGAACTGCCTCAGCCGACAGCAGAGGAAAAAAAAAAATCTGAGAAATAAAAAATAAAAAAATAATAATAATAAAACTGAGAAAGAAAAAAAAAAAAAAAAAACAACCACTGAGAAATCAAACCTGAACCTACAGACATATTAATAAGGTGCTCGATTCCTATTTATTTACCGCACGACAAATTATATTAGTATGTACAGGGGTTGGACAATGAAACTGAAACACCTGGTTTTATACCACAGTCATTTATTAGTATGGTGTAGGGCCTCCTTTTGCGGCCAATACAGCGTCAGTTGGTCTTGGGAATGACATATACTGCGTCTTGCACAGTGGTCAGAGGGAGTTTAAGCCATTCTTCTTGCAGGATAGTGGCCAGGTCACTACGTGATGCTGGTGGAGGTTCGTCCTTCTTGGTGGTATGCTGACATTACCCTGGATACCGTGGCTCTTGATACATCACAAAGACTTGCTGTCTTGGTCACAGATGCGCCAGCAAGACGTGCACCAACAATGTGTCCTCTTTTGAACTCTGGTATGTCACCCATAATGCTGTGTGCATTGCAGTATTTTGAGCAGAACTGTGCTCTTACCTGCTAACTGAACCTTCACACTCTGCTCTTACTGGTGCAATGTGCAATTAATGAAGATTGGCCACCAGGCTGGTCCAATTTAGCCATGAGACCTCCCACACTAAAATGACAGGTGTTTCAGTTTCATTGTCCAATCCCCTGTATGTATGCTACATACAGTCAGATGCAAAGGTTTAAACACATCCAATCAAATAAGTGGCTGATTTTAAAAATAATAAACATGTTGACACATCCTCTATTGACAACAAATTTAAATTACTTTTTTTCTGTTCATTTTAGTGCACAATTACTATTTACCTGCTAATTTTCACCCATTGCTGTGACTTTTCACGGCTAACAAATAGAAGACATGGCACCAAACACAAAAAAATGAAAACGGAAAAAAGGAAAGCAGTCGATCACGAATAGTAAGTCAAAAGAACCTTGTTTAAACCTCCTTGGGAAAACGTTTGTTGCGTGTGCTTCCCCTTGACTGTCTGGAGCGATACATTTTTGTTGTTGTGGCGGTATGCAAATTTTGGGGGATGTAAATATTCATGAGTAAATACTGTAACGTAAGAATTTAGGATTTTAGAGCATTTTTAAAGAACTTTTTCAATAAAAACCAACAACAGTTGATAGTAGTTGATATTAACCTGATACTGTGGTCCATAATGAAACCGGCCACCTTTGTTCCAAGAACATTACTTAATTAATATCTTGACACAGTTCTGGGTGTTTCTGGGTCTTTCAGTTCACATTTTGTTTGAAAACTTTTGCCAAGCTATTCGTCCAATACCAGTGGTTCCTGTCCCTGCCTGGTGCCAAGCCCAACAGGACCAGCTTCAGGCTCAGTCTCCCCAGCCCCCGGCCTAATGAAGGTGCACTGTGCTGAATGACATGTCAGCTGGTATAACTGCAGAGCGGGTCATGGCCATTTCTTGAAAAATGAATACCCTTTCAATCATCAGAATTCAATGTGGTTGTGGGGCCCACTGTGACCTCTTCTCACAGGACCAAAATCTCTGCCCACATGTTGCTTCTGTCCTCAGTTTTATGTTCTTTTACTGCAATCGTAAGACTGAAGGAGATGCAGAAACCCTTTCTGCGTGGTGTGGAATGGCCCCATTCTCTTTACTCTCCCCTACTACATTGGGAATGCCAATCTCATATCCTGCAGAAACATAAGTTTTAATAAAAACTGCCAAAAGCACAGAACAAAGAAGGTCTAAAACACAGGAACGAACATCAGTCCGACACATTCAACACGAAAGAAACAAAAGAAAAATATTCCCCAGTCAGCAGCAGAGAGGGCAGGCTAAACTGACGGGAGCTAAAGACAGATTGTCAGAACCATGGTGATAATTCCTTCCATGGGTCTACACACCAAAGTCTCTCAACAAACTAAACACGTAGATCATCAAACATACATTTCATAAACCAACAACAAACTGGGCAAACACCATGGAGCATCTTGGCTCCAAGTATCAACAGCTAACATCAGTCTTCACCAATCAATACTCCCCAAAAACAACCGCTTGATTTAATCCGCTGTGTTCAATGCGCAAAATCACTTCCACCAAAACCATGTTATGTATTTTACCTGGGAGAAACTGAGGAGAGAACAGGGTCTAGCTTTAAAGTATGGCTGGTAACCCATAGTACAACTTGTACCACGTCCTTTAAAGCCGCAGTACAGCCTGGTTACCTCAGTGTGCTTTCTGTACATGCCACTTGCTCACCCACCATGTTGGTGCCTTTGGGGGAATTTTTTTTTTTTTTTTTTTTTTTTTTTTTTAGCCCTTGTAATATTTCAATAGCAACAACTGTCAGTTTAAAAAAAGCCTTAAACAGCTCACCCACATTTAGTCAGAGGGGTTTAAATGTGGGCAAAGATAAAAACAATCTAGGTGATAAGAATCCGGACCATTCCTCTTCCTCTCCTCTCACGCATGCCAGGGGACACTGCTTCCATCAAATTCCCAATTCATGGGATCACAGGACACTTTTCTACTTTACCTCAGCCCATCTTAAATGAGCTCGGGCCAAAAGAAATCTTGGAGTGGCATATCTGGACCTTGTTTTCTATGGGGTTTCTTAATCTCTTTGGTCTTCAGCCTGTGCAGCATAGAGATTTCTATGATTACAGACCATTAGTGTTGGGAAGCGTCGGAGTGCACCTGTCATTTTTAGTGGTGGTTGTTCTCATGGTAAATCGGACCACCTCTCGTGGCCACTCTTCATTACTTGTTCCACTAAGAGCATAGTTGAGTCTAGCAATTAAGAGCACAGTGTTGTTCAAAAAATACTGAGTCTGGGTGAATATATCAGGCTAATCTTGCTGCGCTCTGTGACAATTGTGATTAGCCACGGTAATCCACTAATGTCTACCATCCACCGAGCATTAGTGACCTGGCCAGACTCTAAAAACACAATTCTAGACACAATTCTCTAGTGGAACTGACTGCATGGGCTCCGACGCTTCCCAACACTATCGTCTGTAATCATAGTTCTATGCTGCAAAGAAGAAACCCCATAGAAACAAGGTCCAGATATGCCACTCCTTTCTTTTGGCCCGAGCTCATTTAAGATGTACTGAGGTAAAGTAGAAAAGTGTCCTGTGATCCCATGAATTGGAATTTGATGGAAGCAGTGTCCCCAGGCATGCGTGAGAGGAGAGGAAGAGGAATGATCTGGATTCTTATCACCTAGATTGTTTTTATCCTGCCCACATTTAACCCCTCTGACTAAATGTGGGTGAGCTGTTAAGGCTTTTTTAAACTGACAGTTGTGCTGTTGAAATATTACAAGGCTAAAAAAAAAGAAAATTCCCCGAAAGCACCAACATGGTGGGTGAGCAAGTGGCATGTACAGAAAGCACACTGAGGTAACCAGGCTGTACTGCTTTAAAGGACGTGGTACAAGTTGACTATGGGTTACCAGCCATACTTTAAAGCTAGACCCTGTTCTCTCCTCAGTCTCCAGGTAAAATACATGACATGGTTTGATGGAAGTGATTTTGCGCTTTGAACACAGCGGATTAAATCAAGCAGTGTTTTTGGAGTATTGATTGGTGAAGACTGATATTAGCTGTTGATACTTGGAGCCAAGATGCTCCATGGTGTTTGCCCAGTTTGTTGTTGGTTTATGAAATGTATGTTTGATGATCTACGTGTTTAGTTTGTTGAGAGACTTGGTGTAGACCATGGAAGGAATTATCACCATGGTTCTGACAATCTGTCTTTAGCTCCCGTCAGTTTAGCCTGCCCTCTCTGCTGCTGACTGGAGAATATTTCTTATTGTTTCTCGTGTTGAATGTGTCGGACTGATGTTCGTTCCTGTGTTTTAGACCT
>JAMWET010006615.1:180000-217500 GCA_024036415.1 Prochilodus magdalenae | reverse complement strand
GTTTGTTGTGTGTTTGGTGTGTGTGTGTGTTTGTGGTGTGTGTGTTTGTTGTGTGTGTGTGTGTGTGTGTGTGTGTGTGTGTGTGTTTGTTGTGTGTGCGTGTGTTTGTGGTGTGTGTGTTTGTGGTGTGTGTGTTTGTTGTGTGTGTTTGTTGTGTGTGTGTGTGTGTGTGTTTGGTGTGTGTGTGTGTTTGGTGTGTGTGTGTGTTTGTGGTGTGTGTGTTTGTTGTGTGTGTGTGTGTGTGTTTGTGTGTGTGTGTGTGTTTGTTGTGTGTGTGTGTTTGTTGTGTGTGCGTGTGTGTGTGTTTGTTGTGTGTGCGTGTGTGTGTGTGTTTGTTGTGTGTGCGTGTGTGTGTGTCTCTCTGTGTGTGTTTGTGTGTTGTGTGAGTGTGTGAGTATGTGTGGGCCTGTGTGTGTGTGTGTGTGTGTGTGTTTGATGTGTGAGTGTGTGCGTATGTGTGGGCCTGTGTGTGTGTGTGTGTGTGTGTTTGTGTGTGCGCGTGTGTGTGTGTGTGTGTGTGTGTGTGTGTGTGTGTGTTTGTTGTGTGTGCGTGTGTTTGTGGTGTGTGTGTTTGTGGTGTGTGTGTTTGTTGTGTGTGTTTGTTGTGTGTGTGTGTGTGTGTGTTTGGTGTGTGTGTGTGTTTGTGGTGTGTGTGTTTGTTGTGTGTGTGTGTGTGTGTTTGTGTGTGTGTGTGTGTTTGTTGTGTGTGTGTGTTTGTTGTGTGTGCGTGTGTGTGTGTTTGTTGTGTGTGCGTGTGTGTGTGTGTGTTTGTTGTGTGTGTGTGTGTGTGTGTCTCTCTGTGTGTGTTTGTGTGTTGTGTGAGTGTGTGTGTATGTGTGGGCCTGTGTGTGTGTGTGTGTGTGTGTGTGTGTGTGTGTGTGTGTGTGTGTGTGTGTGTATGTTTGGTGTGTGTGTGTTGTGTGTGCTTGTGGGTGTGGGTGTGTGTGTGTGTGTGTGTGTAACGTGGGAGTGTAATGTGTATCCCAGTTGCCGAGGCTGTAGCCTCCACCTCCTGTATGGATCGGTTACTGGCTAATTGTGATTTGCCTTTGATGGTGAGAGTCATCTGTAGAGGAGACTGGACAACAAAGGTAGAAATGCGGTGAGTGGAAACTCCTGTGCAAAGAGTCGAATTGCCTGTCACCTGACTCAAAAGCTGTGACAGGGTCCAGATAAGCCTCAAAGCTGGAAAATTAATTTCCTTTAAAGGAGTTTATTGCAACCTTGTAGATTGTCCTCCTTGGGAAATTAGCTGTACAAATGACAGCCAGCAGCAATGATGGCAGAACACGAACAGAATAAAATACGGGCTTCGTCTATCACAAACGCCTTTACAAAGTCACCATACATAAAACACCTCAGAACAAGTGTGGAATGTTAAGCAGGTTTTGCTCTGGGAGCCCTGTAGGAGTAGATGTTTGGAATGGTTCTGACTGCTGTCATTCATGTATAACGATTCTATCTGTCTTTCATAGATCTAACAGATAGGAGCTATCGGGGAGGTTACCTATTGTCAATATTTATACTTTTTTTTTTTTTTTTTTTTAAGTTCGTTTTAGGTGTACATGGCTTGAAATCACTCTTCTTACCTGTTGTTCAATAATACAGTATTTAGTCCAAATATCTGCCAGATATACAGATTCTAACCTTTGATCTGTACTACACTGGTGTTTGCAAGTAGATATAATAGGATGTAATCAAAGATATGATTTAAATGTATTGGCCTGTTTTATAGATTTTCCACAGGACAATTCAAATTTCAAATCAGAATCCTTGTCCGAATCTGACCTTTATTTGCCAAGTATCTTCACACATATTAAAGTCCTGAGTACAGCAGACCGGATGTAGAGGCAGATTAAGGCTTATAAAGTGCAGTACAGGAGGAAACACCAGTCTGATAAAGTCAGTACAGAGGATGGAGTATCAGTCTGATAAAGTCAGTACAGAGGATGGAGTATCAGTCTGATAAAGTCAGTACAGAGGATGGAGCACCAGTCTGAGACGGTCAGTACAGAGGATGGAGCACCAGTCTGAGACATTCAGTACAGAGGATGGAGTATCAGTCTGAGACAGTCAGTATAGAGGATGGAGCACCAGCCTGAGACGGTCATTCCCGAGGATGGAGCACCAGTCTGAGACAGTCAGTACAGGAGATGGACCACCTGTCTGAGACAGTCAGTACAGAGGATGGAACACCAGTCTGAGACGGTCAGTACAGGAGATGGACCACCAGTCTGAGACGGTCAGTACAGAGGATGGAGCACCAGTCTGAGACGGTCAGTACAGAGGATGGAGCACCAGTCTGAGACGGTCAGTACAGAGGATGGAGCACCAGTCTGAGACATTTAGTACAGAGGATGGAGCACCAGTCTGAGACAGTCAGTACAGAGGATGGGAGCACCAGTCTGAGACAGTCAGTACAGAGGATGGAGCACCAGTCTGAGACAGTCAGTACAGAGGATGGAGCACTAGTCTGAGACAGTCAGTACAGAGGATGGAGCACCAGTCTGAGACAGTCAGTACAGAGGATGGAGCACCAGTCTGAGACATTCAGTACAGAGGATGGAGCACCAGTCTGAGACAGTCAGTACAGAGGATGGAGCACCAGTCTGAGACAGTCAGTACAGAGGATGGAGCACTAGTCTGAGACAGTCAGTACAGAGGATGGAGTATCAGTCTGAGACATTCAGTACAGAGGATGGAGTATCAGTCTGAGACAGTCAGTACAGAGGATGGAGCACTAGTCTGAGACGGTCAGTACAGAGGGTGGAGCACCAGTCTGAGACATTCAGTACAGAGGACGGAGCAACAGTCTGAGACATTCAGTACAGAGGATGGAGTATCAGTCTGAGACATTCAGTACAGAGGATGGAGTATCAGTCTGAGACAGTCAGTACAGAGGATGGAGCACTAGTCTGAGACGGTCAGTACAGAGGGTGGAGCACCAGTCTGAGGCAGTCAGTACAGAGTATGGAGAACCAGTTTGAGACGGTCAGTACAGAGGATGGAGAACCAGTTTGAGACGGTCAGTACAGAGGATGGAGCACCAGTCTGAGACAGTCAGTACAGAGGATGGAGAACCAGTTTGAGACGGTCAGTACAGAGGATGGAGCACCAGTCTGAGACAGTCAGTACAGTAGGAAACACCAGTCTGAGACAGTCAGTACAGAGGATGGAGCGCCAGTCTGAGACGGTCAGTACAGAGGATGGAGTGCTAGTCTGAGACGGTCAGTACAGAGGATGGGGCGCCAGTCTGAGACAGTCAACACAGAGGATGGAGTACCAGTCTGAGGCAGTCAGTACAGAGGATGGAGCACCAGTCTGAGACAGTCAGTACAGAGGATGGAGCACCAGTCTGAGACAGCCAGTACAGAGGATGGAGCACCAGTCTGAGACAGCCAGTACAAATGTTCAGCTCTTCGTGATGGCATGTCAGAAGAAGCTTCTCTGTAGTCTGATTGTCTTGATCCTCATTTGGCTAAAGCTCCAACCTGAGAGAAGACGGTGGAACAGGTGATGGGTCAGTGATGATCTTCTCTGCACGCTTCCTAGTTCTGGAAGTGTGCAGATCCAGCATTTTAAATAAGCCGTAGAAGATAAAATGGGCAGTCATGAATGTAAATGTAATTTAATAGCTGACTAAGTATTTGATTTCACAAATATGTAATGCAAATCAAGTGCATCGCAATTATATGGTGGTGTAGAAAAGTATATTCCATTTTTGCTTATTTGTCCCACTTAATTAGGAACGCAGGCGAGTGTTTTGATAGAGTTTGGCGGTATGGTAAAAAATCTAATACCACAGCATTTCAGGACTATTCACAGTGTATTTATTTAGACCTCTGATCTGTTGGAAATGAGTTTAAAGAACCAGTGCTGCTACATTTTAATACATACAAACTGACAACACAATGATTTTTATTCAGCATATTCAATTCACTGAATCCTGTTGAATCAAGGGCTAATTTTAATCTCTGAAGCGATGCATGTGTAGTCATATACACAGTCGAGTGACATTATTATGACCTCTTCCTGTCTTTGACAGTCGATAGCTCATGGAGGAAGTCATGCGTCATGGAGCTTGCTGGGTATATAAGATGTGCGATGCTGATTATTTTCCCTGGGGCAAATGGGATCTTCCAGCAAGACAATGCGTCATGTCACATGGCCAGAAATGTCCGACATTGGTTGGAAGAGCATGACCGAGACTTACAATACCCTGGGCTCCCTGATTCCCCAGACTTGAACCTGATTGAGCATCTGTGGGACCACCTTGATTGTCGTGTTAGCTGTATGGTCCTCCCCCACACACCCTCCAGATGTCACAACCTACCAGGACCTTACTGAATCCCTCCCAGCTCGTCTAGCTGCTGTCCTTCCTGCACACGGTGGTTACTCTGGATATTAGCTGATGGTCATAATAATGTGCCTCGTCAGTGTAATTATATATATATATATATATATATATATATATATATATATATATATATATATATATATGTATATATATATATATATATATATATATGTATATATATGTATAAAGATATATTGTATGTTGTCATTACACAGCCCTGTGTTTTATGTTGAGGGTGCTAAATTGTTTGTACATGTATGTTACATGTACAATGCATGCTTTATTAAGATGCACAATATTATTTCTGTCATATAACTTAACCATTAGACTGCTGAGGCACATCCACACTCTGCTTTCTTGCAGAATAACTGAGAAGGGAGCAAACAGATTGTGTGTGGTAACCATGTCTACAGTCACATGGCTGTAACACTAAAGAAAAACAAAAAGAGAGCCAGATATATCGGTTGATAAACTGCTACGCTTTAGTTTACTTTTTCATAATAAGTACAGTCATTATAATAATGGGATGCTCTGGGATTCATTACTGGGTTGAGTGTATTAAAATTACTGAATGTATTAAAGGAAAAAAGTTAAAAAACGTTCCGGCCTATTTAGTTACACAATCAACCAATTAGCCATAATTAGTTAATAATTCTGATTAATTCAACTAGACTAGCAATGCTTCTGAAAATTAGGCACAGCTGGTTTTTGCACCAAGGCAATGATCTGAAGCACATGAGAAAGTCCACCTCTGAAGAGGTCAAAAGATTAAAAATTAGGTTTTGGAGTGAGCTAGTCAAATTTCTAACTTTAACCCCATTGAGATGCTGTGAACCGTAAACAGGCATCTCCTGCTTGAGGCCTTGTTGTGGCTTTTCCTACCAAGGCGTTGGTTCTGGTCTTAGTTACATCCAAAGTCTGATCCTGATGTCAGAACAGGCTGGTAGACCTGTTCCCCCTTAGCAACCTAACTGGAGCAGGGACTTATCAAGTGATACTTTTTTACTGTTTAGCATGGTGGTGCATTGGGTAGTGCTGTTGCCTCACAGCAGGGACCTGGGTTCGATTCCTGAATGGGACACCCCGGGGGGAGGTTTCTGTAAGGAGTTTTTTCAATGCTGTGTTCAGTGTTTCCTGTCACAGCTCAGAGACGTACAGTCAGATGGATTAGCGATGCTAAATTACCCCTAGCTGTGATTGTATATGAGTGAATGTATATGTCTCTGTGTTTGCCCTGCAATGAATTGGCGGCTTGTCCAGGGTGTTTCCTGTCTTCTATGCATTGGGCTAACACTGGGATAAGCTCCAGCAGCTCCTGCGACCCAGAAGGATCAAGCGGTTTGGAAAATGAGAGGCTGAGTGAGAGTGAGAGTGTTTTATCTGCTTTAGACAACGACCATAGAAGCTAATAAGTGAACAAATATTGTCCGTATTGTCTAAATCTCATTCAGCAATTGCATAATACGTTTGTTGGCTATTTTCTTGGATCAGATCCCAGGGATTGTAGATGGATCCTGTGGGTTTGAGCCCCTGTAAGCTCCTGCATTAAGCTGGCACAGATTCTCTGTTTACTTTGTATAAAGTGATGGTTTACTTTAATCAGCGAATGTAATAATACCCGCATATTGTTGTTGTGTCTGAGCAGACAATGCGCGGCAGATTGATGGATGACGCTGTTGTTTACAGACAGGGCCTAGCCGAAAGACCAGAAACGCGTGCTTTCTCTCCGATCAATGGGACTGCATCTTTTATGGGCACATTCAGATGCTGAATTCAGATGGGTGGAAATGCTTTTAGAAAATCAGAGACGACTACAAAAAAGGCTGCTGGTGTTTTGAATGTGTGTCTTTCTGCGAGATAGGAAGGGAAGGTAGTTTGGTGAGAGACTATTGTGAAAGATAGCGTATCTCTCAGACCCCCCCTGGATCAGATTAGAGATGATGAGAGAGGAGGAGGAAGAGAGAAACTGTCAAATCGTCTTTTCTATCTTAGACAACGAGCCTGAGGTGGTTTTTGGGCATATTGCATGTTGCAGGTATGGCTGCTCTAATAGGGGGCCGTATACGGACAGGTTAAAATAGTTCACTGATTGAGATTCGTGTGTGTGAGCGTGGGTTTTAACTTTATACAGGTATGCCCAAACAAACAATTGAAATGGTGTGCTACAACCTGCTAAGCTAAGCTTTGCCTTCTTGGCTATAAGAACCCTGCAACACTCTGTTCCCTCTAGCTAAGTGCTGTGGCCTCAGGCTCTGGTTTTTGCATCCAGCCAAGAATCCAGGGCCGTAAGAACTTCTACGTACTACTGATTATATACTCATCATCAAATGAAAATAGTTGCACCCAGAAGGAATCATCCGACAGGACTAAAACTTGGTGGGTAGGTCTTGTATCATGAGACATAATCATAATTCAAGTTTCACGCTCCGCTGCACATGTGATGTAAGCAAGGACGGGCCTTATCGTTGTACCTGACTGACCCAACAGTCACAATTGCCGAGATTCAACGAGCAGTGATGCCTCTAAGAGGCATCCTGTTAGTGCCAGCACCATTGGCAGACAGCTGCATGACACAACTACATGCACACAGGCAATTATGACAACTACCCTTAACTCAGCGTCAACACAACATGAAATTTGTGCCTGTATTATTGGAATGTAATAAACTCATCATCAAAAGAATAGTTGCATTGCAGTGCTACTCGAGAGGAAGATGAGGGTTACCAATAAACGAAAATAAATTTAGACTGATATGGGCAATATTAAACGAGCTACACATACAGGAGTAGTGTCTCTCAGCATGTTGTGGCAACATTCCAGACCTCTGGACATGGAGTTGTAGAGGCTCCCAATGGTGCCCTGTGATCCATCCCATGCAGCCGGAATATTCTCACACAGTTCCTGCAGGTTTCTGCTCATCCTAACGCCGACCACAGTGCCTTCACCCAAGATTCGTCAGTCATTTCCACTAAGTCAAACGCGGGACTCATCACTGAAGATGACCCACCGCCATTCAGAATCACTCCATGACAGTCTGGCAGGACACTACTGTAGTCTTTGGCGATGTTGACGTGGTGTTACGGACAGTCGCCGCAGCTGTCTACGTGCTGCGTCGTGCAGCCATCTGCCAGTGGTGCTGACACGCAGCTGTGGCTGTTGGGTCAGTCAGGTACATCGATAAGGCCCATCTTTGCTAACATCATGCACAGCCGATCGTGAAACTTGATTCATCCTCGTGTCTCATAATGCCAAACCTACCCACCAAGTTTCAGTCCTGTAGGTTGATTCCTTCTGGGCGCAGCTATTTGTGCAACTGTTCTTTTGATGATGAGTGTATTTCCTCTCCTTTATGTGCTTGGTTATGGGACTGTTCAAAATGAGGTATGGCATCTTCCCTTCACAGTATTCTCTTTATGATTTTATTTGTATGTATTTTCAGCATGAATGCTTTTACTATTATAATTGATAGTAATTTGCCCTTGGAACACGTCTGGCTCTGCAGGCTTGTTTTAGTCATTCTCCTTAGCAAGGAGCGTGAATCATCCAAAGAGAAACCTTTCGGCCGAAACATTCACCAAAGTCAGCAGAGAGGGAGATAGAGCGTAGTGTGATTTGTAGTAGAGGAGTGAAGGATTCTGCAGTGGTTGGTATTATTGGTGGTTGTCACTGGACTGGCCCAATGTGACCCCAGGCCATGTTCGTCTTCTGTATCTCTTGCTCTCTCTACATGAAGCTCACTCGCTCTTTGCCTTTCTTTCTCACGTTTTCTTTTTTCCATCTGGCTCTTTTTCTCTTTCTCTCACACGCATATTATTATAAATAATAATAATAGTAGTAATAATAATAACTAGAAAAGTGCATTTCCTGAAGGAAACGCGGGATGGTTGCGCAGCTTGCACGGTGAGGAACGAGGGATTTGTAAACAAGTGCGAAAATGACTGGGACTCTGTGGGAGAAGCGAAGGATGAATAAACGACAGATAGACGAGTGCGGGTCAGTATGGCTGTGGGATAGTGCTTGGGGACCTGCCCTTAGTGTGTATGTGAAGATTCGAGCCTCTTGGGTGAAGGAAACTGCCGGGTTGGGTTTGAGTCGGAAATGACTGGGACTCTATGAGAGGAACGAGGGATGGATAAACGACAGATAGAGAAGTGCGGGTCAGTATGGCTGTGGGATAGTGCTTGGGGACCTGCCCTTAGTGTGTATGTGAAGATTCGAGCCTCTCTGGCGAAGGAAGCAGACGGCTTTAGGTGTGTCTAAAAATGACTGGGACTCTATGGGAGGAACGAGGGATGCGTAAAAAAAGGAGAAATGAACGAGTGAGGGTCAATCCATCACCGATTCCAGGATATCAGGCTTCGCCCCGAGCCCTTGTGTCTGATTTGGAGTCTCTAGGTCGAGGGGGAGTAGCGTACGTAGGCAAACAATTTTCCTTCCCATTCATTCTCTATGGGAGGAAAAAGGGATGCGGAAAGAAAGAGTAACGATCGAGTGCGGGTCAATCCAACACTAAATTCCTGCTCGGGGCTGCGCCCTGAGCCAGTGTATCCGATTTGGTGTGTCTAGGTCGAGCGGAAGTAGGTTAGATAGGCACACATTTTTGGCTCCCATTCATTCTCTATGGGAAAAAATTCTGGGAAAATTCCTCCCTACTCGGAATCTGTGCATCCGATCCAAAAGCTGTATACAAGCCCACATCAGTTGGAACGGAGTCGAGCAATGCGCTACCATATTAATAATGCCATAACATTTGCAACAGGTGCATTTTTTACAGATCAGTAATAAGTGGGTGATATTATGGTAATATTATGGTAATTTTATGGTAACATATTGTATGTAATCATTAATTATATGTAAATTTCCTACTAGTTACCAAATAATAAATCAGAAATTGTAGTGAGTGGTAACAAGGCCGTTTTGAAATGGTAAAATAATGGCAGCAAGTTGTACTTACCTAAAAATGACCTGCTTACCTTCCTTTATCTTCCCTCCCAATAGCAGTGCAGTCCCACACTTCCTTCTGGGGGCAACTATTCTTATCCACCATAGTTCTCCAGTATAAATATTATTAAAGGGCTCATAGCCCACATTTTTTTGTTTTTTATGTTTCATTGTTTTGTGTGGCTTTATGTACCAAATGCGCCCCCAAAATCCATTTTACACGACCATTCTCCAGCCTCACTTTATCTAAAACAGGCTTTTTTTGCTCCTGTGTCTTTAAGACTGATCTAATATAAAACAATTCTGGTCTGTGTCTCATTCAGAAGAGCACTCGGAGCTGAAACGTGACTTAAAGCAGTTCTTGTGACCTCACAGAAATAATAAATTCAACACAGGCTGTTTTTACACCTCAGTAAATCCCCTGTATGGACTGGATAGCGAATGCTGTGAACAATGACTATGTATTCAGGTTCAAAATAAAGCTATGGAAATTCAGCTTTCCATGATTGTACCACAGATCAGTAAAGCTGCCTGACTTTAGGCCCCCTTCAGCCTTGTGTTGTGCTGTGTGGAAGTTGCTGATGTGGAATGTGCCTGTACTAAATAAAGCATTGCTGTGTTGAAGTGTGCTCTGTAAATGTGCACCATCATTAGAATGTAAAGCTTGTGGAGGTGGAACTGATTTACACTCATTACTCACATCCACTTTCCCGAACACTGGCACACGCCTGCGGCGCTTTGGGTGCTAAGGTGATTGGTGTGTATGTGTGTGTGTGGTGGGGGGGTTCTCTGTGCCAGCCTGACAATCTGCATGTATGCTGAGTGTGTTTGTGTGTTTAGCATCAGGCACATCAGTAATGGTCATTTTTGTGAGGCGGTTACCATGGGAGACCTGTATCCATGGAGACGATGGGATCCCTGCTGACTCACTCACACACACCTCTCATCTCTGTCCCACAAAAGGAGAGTGTTAGTGTACATGTTAGTCGTTTGTTCCAGACCCCCATATCTTTCAGTTTATTTTGGGATCTTTCTTTCTGTTTTTGTTTGTCTCGTCTTGTCATTTCTCTCTACCATTTATCTTTCTCTCTGTTTGTGTTTGTGTTTCTTTCTCTCAATTTGTTTCTCTTTTTTCCTGTGTCTTTCTCTGTGTATATGTCTTTTTCTCTCTGTTAAAATTTTCCATGTCTGTTTGATTCTCTCTGTACTTCTTTTTTTCTCCTACTCTATTCCTCTTTCTGCCTTTTTGTTCTTGGCTTCCTTTGCCTTTTCACTGTTTTCCTTGTATTCTTTTCTGAACTGAAAACAGTAATGCATCAGCCAAGTTACTGCCAAAAGTTTTAGCTGACAGATAAAATTGTGTGGTGACTTCTTTCTTTATTGGTGATCCTGTGTTTCTGTAGTTCATCTGTGGTGCCTGAAGTTTTAGTAGTGAATCTTGTTATGTTAAATAAACCCCATGTTAGTTAAGCCCATGTTAGTTAAGCCCATGTTAAATAAACCCCATGTTAGTTAAGCCCATGTTAGTTAAGCCCATGTTAAATAAACCCCATGTTAGTTAAGCCCATGTTAAATAAACCCCATGTTAGGTAAGCCCATGTTAAATAAGCCCCATGTTAAATAAGCCCATGTTAGTTAAGCCCATTTTAGTTAAGCCCCATGTTAAATAAGCCCATGTTAAATAAGCCCATGTTAGTTAAGCCCCATGTTAAATAGGCCCATGTTAGTTAAGCCCCATGTTAAATTAGCCCATGTTAGTTAAGCCCCATGTTAAATAAGACCATGTTAGTTAAGCCCATTTTAGTTAAGCCCCATGTTAAATAAGCCCATGTTAAATAAGCCCATGTTAAATAAGCCCATGTTAAATAAGCCCATGTTAAATAAGCCCATGTTAAATAAGCCCATGTTAAATAAGCCCATGTTAGATAAGCCCATGTTAGATAAGCCCATGTTAGATAAGCCCATGTTAGTTAAGCCCCATGTTAAATAAGCCCATGTTAAATAAGCCCATGTTAAATAAGCCCATGTTAAATAAGCCCATGTTAGTTAAGCCCCATTTTAGTTAAGCCCCATTTTAGTTAAGCCCCATGTTAAATAAGCCCATGTTAGTTAAGCCCCATGTTAAATAGGCCCATGTTAGTTAAGCCCCATGTTAAATTAGCCCATGTTAGTTAAGCCCCATGTTAAATAAGCCCATGTTAGTTAAGCCCATGTTAGTTAAGCCCCATGTTAGTTAAGCCCCATGTTAGATAAGCCCATGTTAGATAAGCCCATGTTAGATAAGCCCATGTTAGTTAAGCCCATTTTTGTTAGTTAAGCCCATGTTAGTTAAGCCCATGTTAGTTAAGACCATGTTAGTTAAGCCCCATGTTAAATAGGCCCATGTTTGTTAAGCCCCATGTTAGATAAGCCCATGTTAGATAAGCCCATGTTAGATAAGCCCATGTTAGATAAGCCCATGTTAAATAAGCCCATGTTAGATAAGCCCATGTTAGATAAGCCCATGTTAGATAAGCCCATGTTAGTTAAGCCCCATGTTAAATAAGCCCATGTTAAATAAGCCCATGTTAAATAAGCCCATGTTAAATAAGCCCATGTTAAATAAGCCCATGTTAAATAAGCCCATGTTAGATAAGCCCATGTTAGATAAGCCCATGTTAGATAAGCCCATGTTAGATAAGCCCATGTTAAATAAGCCCATGTTAGATAAGCCCATGTTAGTTAAGCCCATGTTAAATAAACCCCATGTTAGTTAAGCCCATGTTAGTTAAGCCCATGTTAGTTAAGCCCATGTTAGTTAAGCCCCATGTTAAATAAGCCCATGTTAGATAAGCCCATGTTAGTTAAGCCCATGTTAAATAAACCCCATGTTAGTTAAGCCCATGTTAGTTAAGCCCATGTTAGTTAAGCCCCATGTTAGTTAAGCCCCATGTTAAATAAGCCCCATGTTAGTTAAGCCCATGTTAGTTAAGGCCTCGGGACCGTTCAATTTCCACCCAAGTTAAATTTACCTTACTTTAAACCTGTGCTGTAACTGCATGAACCCACTTCTTCATTTCACTTTGTTGCTTAGGAATACACTAACACTAAAATATGACTGTTAGTTTGAGTCTGTAACGCACAGAGCACCTAGGCTGTAGCTGTGTGGAGCAGAAGTGATTTAGGACTACTAAAGCTCGTTGTTATAAAAGTGAGTTGGCTCTAGGCTGGTACAATTACAAATCACTTATCTTGTCACTCACATTTGGCTGCAGGAGAATGGACTGACAGTTGCTCTTCTCAAACAGGTTGCTTCACAGAAACTGCTCTCGAATCATTTGGTTTTACCCTCTTATCTGACCATTTTATGCTCCTAATATATATAAAAATATTAGGTAGAACATTTTACCTCTTGCTGTGTCCATTCGTGAACCTTTAAGGTCCGCTCCAAACTGGACACACTGTCCAGCATCATATAACAGATGTACATGTAACTGTATCACACAGTTAAAAAAAAAAAAAGCACTACAGTGCCAATTAACCCCAAGTTCAAGTTCATTTAACACTCTTTTCTTCTCCTCTCATATAAATTTAATGGACCAACCCTTTAAAGCTAATTTATGACCATCATGCTCGGTAAGTAAGCCTGCTTTAAAAACAGAAGGTGAAAATGAGAGGGCTAACATTAGGGAACGGGTAACAGGTCATTGGCATTCGTCTGTTTAAAAGCTCAAACTTTACGCAGAGAAAGACAGTGAGCCATATGTCCCCTCCTGTGACTTTCTGTGGTCTCATTTTGTGGTTAATTTACCACAGTACTGCCGGAATGCTAAGTGACGTGCCGCAGTGTGCAGAGGCATTAAACAGTGCTGTGAGTTTCTGGTTTCAGTGCCTGTATTAAAAACCATGCTTTCCACGAGTGGCTCAGACACAGCAGTGCTGCTGGAGTGTTTAAACACTGTGTCCACTCACTGTCCACTCCATTAGACACGCCTACCTTGTTGGTCTACCTTACTGATGCTGAGTTAGAGACTATAGCCCATCTGCTGCTATGTAGTTCGTCCTCTAGTGTATACTCTGTTGGCTGGATAGTTTCTGCTGGTGGACGATTCTCAGTCCAGCAGAGACGCTGAGGTGACTAAACACTCCAGCAGCACTGCTGTGTCTGGTCCACTCACACCAGCACCACACACACTAACGCACCACCACCATGTCAGTGTCACTGCAGTGCTGAGAATGATCCAAGCCCCACATGGATTATATTAAGTCAATTCGGTGCAGCACCTCCATCTTTATGGGGGGAATCCAGGGCTGTGACCAGCGGCAGTGAATTGTGTTGTCGTGGTTACAGCCCAAGTGATAAGAAAAACCCATTAACCTCCATATTAAAAAAAAAAGTTAATTTTTTAAATTTCATTCAAAGATTTGAACCGTTGAATGACGTGATATCCTACATTAATCCCACATGTATTATACTTAACACAGATGAGACCATCAAAGTAGCACATCCGCGCTGGTTAAACCCTCTCTTTGCTGCAGGCAGATGCAGTCTGTATAAAAAGCCGCTTCAGGGCATCCTCGCACCACGGCCTCAGCTTTCACACCAAGAGATTGTGAGGAAACTTTGGAAACACAGAGCAACAACAAACAACAAATCGAGTGGATTTTATTTGACTTTATTCAAATGAATTATGAGGGCGTGAAGTGACATTGCACGATTGGTTCCAACAAATTCTTCAGACCTGTCGTAGACATGGGTGTCCGAGCTCTCCAGCTTCTGCTCTCTAAACTTTTTGTTCTTACTGGCATTTGGCTCCAGTTCTCAGGAGTGCGATGGTAGACATGGAAAAGAGGTTCATAACCGTTCATGACCGTTTCCTCTTTTTTCCGGTGTACATTTGTTGGTGTCTCAGGTGAGTTACATCACGATGGCTAGCTAGCTATCCACATCCCTAATTCCTCCCATAGAGTCCCAGTCATTTTGGACCCACCTAAAGCCTTCTATTTTCGTTCGCCCAAGAGGCATGTAACGTTACATACAGTGTATCCGGTTTGGAGTCTCTAGGTTGAGCGGAAGTGGGTTAGATAGGCACGTGTTTTTCGATCCTATTCATTCTGTATGGGAAAAAATTCCGGAAAAATTCCTTCCTATTCAGAATCCGGGCATCCGATCAAAAAGCTGTATATAAGCCCACATCAGCGTATCATACCGGACAATCTGGAGTTGGAAGGGAGTCGATATCTCGAAAGCATGCGGGACGAGTTAGTCAGTGATGAAACGGGAGAAAACTAAGAAAAGGAAAAATGGAGTAACAGTATAACCATAATAACACTGCCCTCCGCAAGTGAGCCACACTGACTACAGACACATACGTGGCATATAGGATGAGTGAACACTTTGGAAAAGCTCTACATGCCTGCATTTGTTGTTGCATATCTGGTTGTTTGCTTGAACGTCTTCTGCTCTCTAAACTTTTTGTTCTTACCGGCATTTGGCTCCAGTTCTCAGGAGTGTGATGGTAGACATGGAAAAGAGGTTCATAACTGCGGCTTCCTCTTTTTTCCGGTGTATATGATGCATCTTTATTGGTGTCTCCGGTGAGTTGCGTCACTTGATGGCTAGCTAGGTTAGCCATCATGCTAACTGGCTAGTACAGCTAGCCACAAAGGCAAGCTGTTAGGTTTCTATACTCCACAAAAACTAGCTACTTTCATGTCACAGTGTGAGCAGCCTCGAATACACCCATAGGAGATATACTTGGGGCGACAGAAGCAACTTGCTGCCTGCTAGTGTGAACATAGGGGAGGCTGTAACAAAGTATGTTCTCTCTTTTGTTTTTTCTTACTAAATTAATTAGTGTTTTGTGGCCAAATTAAAAATCAGTGTATTACACACCCACAGCTTTTACTGAATCTGCCTTCCTGTTTATATTTCAAGAAAGACGAAGGCTTGGCCCAGATAGCATCACTGTGTGATCATTTTCAGCACAGTTTCCATGTAAACACTCTGCTGTTGATAAGTCAGTGGCTTCTTGCAGTGCTGCCCTTTTACTGCCGGGTGAAACCCACAGACTTCGGTGAGAGAGGCCAGGCTGACGTACTTCGTAAACATTTTTCATCTTCCAAGGTCAAGTCCAGGTCAAGGAGAAGACGGTGAACAAGTGCGTGCGCGCTGAGATTACGAGACCATATGATTACAGCAGTTTGATTAAGAGTGCCTGAGAGAGCTTTTACAGCCCTGTGTGAGATTTTTCAGCAGTTGTGTTTTTATGAGAATGTTTCCCCTGTGTGTGCTCCTTTTCCTTTCAGCTGTGCGGAGTGAGTGCGTATTTGTACGGGCACGCCTGTGTGAATTGTGCACCTGTTATGGCTTCCACATAAACGTAGGCTGGTAAAAGCTCTTGATGCTTCATGCTGGACCCAACACAGCAGTTTGCTGAACAGTGCTGTCAGCATAAGTAAGCTAGTTCTGTTTGCTCACCTGTAATTGGCAGGAGCACAACTACATCTGATGCTGAAAATGTATAGCATGGAGTGACCCCTTTTACAGGCTCCTAAAAAAACTTCTACAAAGCCTTTTAGAAGTTGTTGATTGGTAAATGGTGACTGGAGGTGCTGGACGCATCTGCAAGATTTGTTGGATGCACTTTCACGTTTTTACAGCTTTTTTTAAATTGCCGTTTTAAAGGAGCTAGTATAATTTTGCCTAATTCAAGAGACAAACTCTAAAGCCAAACCACCGAGGCACTAGAACTCAAAAGGAGAACCTTCATAAGGGCATGCGGAAACACTGAGGAGAACCAAGGCTCGAAGAAACACTTCCCAAGTTCCCCGTGAAGAGAAACTGCTGGAAGGAGCCAGGACCTACTGCAGAGTTATACTTCCATCATTCATGGCTGTCCGCATATTCATGATGGCTGCCTATGTATCCTATGCCCGTTTGGTCACGGTTGGGCATGTCCTCGGAAAAAAGTGCTGCGTGTACACAAGGGGTAGTACACACAAACAGTAGGGGCAGTGCGAATACCCAGCGGCATCAAAATGGCCAATAGTTCAGAATAAAGACTGTGGGATGGAGTCTGCAAGTACCCCCATCTGTATTATGTGTCCCTGCTGGTGCACAGTGACAAATGTGCTTGTCAGAACAGCTGGGCGAGAAATCAATAATATTTTCAATTAATTAAATTCAAGACTATTTTGTCCTTGCACGAAGAAAAAAATTCTGGCCAAACAGCGCCCCCTAGAGGGGGCCTCCAGTAACATGTGTACCACCTAGTTAAGTATGTTAACGTTCATGACTTAACCGGTTGTCTAGGCGCATGAATGACACACCCGACATATGCAACGGTATCTCTACCCTTTATCTCTGGATCATGTCGTTATAATTAAAGATGCAGTTTATTCAAGTTGGATAAAACAGAGAAACATCAATAGGGTAGCGGCCGATGGGGGAAGATCTGCTTATGGTGCTGAACAGTGCAGTGAAGGATATTAGATAAAAGAACATGGCAGGCAAGAAGTTCATGTGAGTGTAACCCCCTGCACCCTGTGGGCCTCCTAAATTTATAGCATGGCCCACAGTATCAGATGATCCCTGTTAAAGCTTGCCCAAATACTTAAACAATGGTTTGTATGATAAGGATTCTCTGATAGTCCTACCATGCAAATAATGACCACAGTCTGCCTGGGTCATCTATCAGTTCTACCCACTTGTAGTTGGACCAAGGTCATTAGGCCACACGTATTTGAGTTTTGTATTTGAACAGAAATAAAGAATTAGGCTATAAGAGCTTATGCTAAACCGAAATACATGCGATTCATTGTTCCATAAATCATTCCAGTAGCCTGACATAGGTTGGTAATTCAAAATGGCAAGATTTTAAGATTTGCCAGATTTTGACACGTATGTATGTATGTGTGTGTATATATATATATATATATATATATATATATATATATATATATATATATATATATATATATATATATGTATATATATAATCTGATACTTTTGACTTTTTATGTGGCTGAAATCATCACTGAAACTTAAGCCAATGGATTTTGCGATTGCTGAATAACATTGACCAGCCATATCCGATCTGACTGACAAGATGTAGAGAAAATGTACTATACCCTCCCAAAAGGCGAAGCATTCTACCCATAAAGACACCGGGATCCTGCAAAGTTTCTAGCTGTGACCTCAGAAAACAGTGCAAGAAAATGTGGAATAATAAATCAAATAACAGTATTGAGCTGTCTAAATATTTTATTGGGTGCATTGAGCCTCCTGACAGACCTCAAATGATCTACCTGAATTCCTGTGGGTTTTTGGATGGCATTCACATTCAGACGTACAAACCTGAACCATTTCAGTCAACAGATATGCAGGCCAGTTTTTAACCTTTAATGGGCTTCGCTGTGTTAGAAGTTCCATCGTCACTGCAGTGCGCAATAGTAGAGTCAGACTTTCCAGACCATTCAGCAGTCCTGCCCTACTCTGTACTGTCTTAAGGCAAGAGTACAGCTTCAGGAAACAGCCTAGTGTGGAGAAAACACATTTAGCTTGGAGCCTGAAGATTTGTTCTGTGGTAAGGATCTAGAGGATCTGTAGATGCCTAATAAAGAAGCATATTCTCTGTAAAGGAGCCGGTGAGAGAAAAATTGGCATTACAGGAAGACCTCATGCTGCATCTCCTGCAATACAGGATGAACCTATTTGCACAGAGTCGCTCAGGAAAAGATGAATTGAATGGAGGACATATAGGAACTTGCTCAGCTTGCTCAGTGAGGAACGAGGGATGAGTAAACGAGTGCAGGTCGGTATGACTGTGGTTTAGTGTCTGGGGGCCTGCCCTTAGTGAGTATGTGAAGTTTGTTGGTTCTCGGGCAAACGAAAGCATTACTGCTTGGTCTGGGTCGAAAATGACTGGGACTCGATGGTAGAAACGAGGGATGAATAAACAACAGATAGAGGAGTGCGGGTCAGTATGGCTGTGGATTAGTGCTTGGGGACCTGCACTCAGTGTGTATGTGAAGTTACGCGCCTCTCGCTGCGCCCCGAGCAGGAATACAGTGTTTGATTGACCTGCACTCGTTAGTTTCTCCTTTTTTTTTTCACATCCCTCGTTCCTCCCATAGAGTCCCAGTTATTTTTTTGGACCGACCTAAAGCCATCATTTCGTTTGCCCAAGAGGCGCGTAACTTCACATACAGTGTATCCGGTTTGGAGTCTCTAGGTCGTGTGGAAGTGGGTTAGATAGGCACGTGTTTTTCGATCCTATTTATTCTGTATGGGAAAAAATTCCGGAAAATTTCCTTCCTACCCGGATTCCGTGCATCCGATCAAAAAGCTGTATATAAGCCCACATCAGCGTATCATACCGGACAATCTGGAGTTGGAACGGAGTCGATATCTCGAAAGCTGCGGGACGAGTTAGTCGGCGATGAAATGGGAGAAAAATAAGAAAAGGAAAAATGGAATAACAGTATAACCATAATAACACTGCCTTCCGCAAGTGAGCCACACTGACTACAGACACATACGTGGCATATAGGACGAGTGAACACTTTGGAAAAGCTCTACATGCCTGCATTTGTTGTTGCATATCTGGTTGTTTGCTTGAACGTCTTAAGCCAGGCAGGGTCTTGAGGTCAGAAAGGGCAAAAAGGCAGCACAAGCAAGCAACTGTCAGCAACTGATGTGATTGCATAGACAGGAAGGAAGGGATGGAGTGGGGAGAAGAATAGAGGAAGAGGTGAAGTCGACACAGACGAAAAAAAGTGGAACTGATTGACACGAGAAGGCTTTTAGCCACTGTCTAGAGGGAGCAAGAGTGGAAAAGAGAGTGGAGAAAGAGGCTTTATTAAATCTAATTAAGTATTTGGTGTGCAGGCCAAATGGGCTTCTAATTGAGGTCTACTTTGTGCAGATGCTTAATTAAAAAATATCTCTTTTTATACTGTGTATACAGGGGTTGGACAAAGAAACTGAAACACCTGGTTTTAGACCACAATCATTTATTAGTATGGTGTAGGGCCTCCTTTTGCGGCCAATACAGCGTCAGTTGGTCTTGGGAATGACATATACTGCGTCCTGCACAGTGGTCAGAGGGAGTTTAAGCCATTCTTCTTGCAGGATAGTGGCCAGGTCACTACGTGATGCTGGTGGAGGTTCGTCCTTCTTGGTGGTATGCTGACATTACCCTGGATACCGTGGCTCTTGATACATCACAAAGACTTGCTGTCTTGGTCACAGATGCGCCAGCAAGACGTGCACCAACAGTGTGTCCTCTTTTGAACTCTGGTATGTCACCCATAATGTTGTGTGCATTGCAGTATTTTGAGCAGAACTGTGCTCTTACCTGCTAACTGAACCTTCACACTCTGCTCTTACTGGTGCAATGTGCAGTTAATGAAGATTGGCCACCAGGCTGGTCCAATTTAGCCATGAGACCTCCCACACTAAAATGACAGGTGTTTCAGTTTCACTGTCCAACCCCTGTACATGTGTCCTCTAAAAGTCAATATAATTGTTTCCTAGAAAATCATAATTAAGTGATTGGATGGTCGGTTTTCTCAGAAAAAGGCTTTCTTATACCTGGACATATGACCCAGTTTCAATATTCAGATCGATGCTTATGTGTTCGTGTGTTCCAATAAGCTGTCGGAGGTAATACATAGGATATAAATGGGTTGGAAAATAAACATTGCTTTTTTATTGGGTTAAAGGACCCCCATAAACATCACAAGCGCCCCATAAGGGTCCGCTACGTCTGGTGGACAGTGTACATTGTCCTGTGTGTTCCCTGTCTTGGTGGTGTGTGTGTTGAAGTATTTGTTCTCGTGCATTTAAGAAGGATGCTGATCCTGATCGTATATCATGGCGTTAGTGCGTGTGTGTGTGTGTGTGTGTGTGTGTGTGTGTGTGTGTGTGTGTGTGTGTGTGCGCACGTGTGTGAGTGATGCGTGTCTTATTGTGTTAGTGATATGCGCTGTCAGCCCCGAAGGGAGCATAATCAGATACTATTGGATCTCTTCTGATCTCCTCATTTATTCAAATGATAGCAGGCCTTGACCCTGCTGCGGAAAACTGCATGTCACTCAGCTCTGCAACACTTGCGAGGGGAGAGACGGGAGGGAGGGGGAAAGAGAGATGGGGGAGCGATGAAGAGAGATGGAGGGAAATGGAAGGAGGTATAAGGGGAAATTAATTTGAATTGCAATTTATTTTTTTTCTCTTGAAAATGAAAGTTGCTTGCTCTTCTTGTCTCCTTGCGTGGGTGGGCGGGGGTGTGTGTGTGTGGTGTGTGTGTGTGTGTGTGTGTGTGTGGTCTCCCTGTGCGTGGGCCAAGTCCTGAGAGCAGCACTTAAAGATGATGGCTTTCTACGCAAGACTGTTGGGAGCAAGCAAGACAATTTCATACAGCTCCTCTCTCAATATCACTGTGTCCAATCAGAACCTCGCTGTGGATGAAAGTGTGTGTGTGTGTGTGTGTGTGTGTGTGTGTGTGCTTACTGAATGTTTGTGTTGCCTCATGCTGAGAGTTGATATTTGCTGTGCTGAGGTCTCTCTGCATGTTTACTGTATGTATGTGTGTGCTTTCTGAATGTGACATGAACTGAAACTCTTCCTGGTGCAGACAGCCCATAGCAGTAGCTTTTATAAGTTCTGTATTAAAGGTTCTTATTGATCTGAGTAAAGCTGGACTTCAGACTGGCTGAGGTCACACTGAGACATAAAAAAAGGTATACTGGTGTTTAGAATAAAGATGGGACAAGAAACTCTTCATGGTGGCTATGCTTGAAGGTTACAGTATTTCAGTGCAGGTTAGTGATGGCCTGATAAAAAAAAATAATTGTGTCTTAATCCCTAGGATTCCTACACACATCATCAAGGGAATAGTTGCACACATATTTGTACACCCAGAAGAAATCAGCTGACAGGAATGAAACCCGGTGGGTGGGTTTGACATTGAGACATTGACTGACCCAACAGCCTGATGGTGTCCTTCATGAGTCATCCGGTTAGTGCCAGCACCATTGGCAGACGGCTGCACCATGCAGGACTACATGCACATAGGCCGTTACAACGACTGTCCTTAACACCATGTCACCGTCACCAAAGACTGCAATGACGCCGTGCCAGACTGTCATGGAGTGATTTAGAATGACCACTGGTCGTCTTCAGTGACGAGTCCCGGTTTGGCTTGATGGAGACAACACACAAATCCATGTGTGGAGGCACCATGATCATCCTCCCCTGGCTAAAATAACTACAGGTGACTTAATGTTTGTGTTGTATACCAAAGTCGAAAGGGTTATTCTGGTGGACATTATCTTTGGAGACCCCTCATTGACAGAGTTTATAAATAAAGATGATTTTAAAATTCCAAATTGATTGTTTGTGTTCTGTCTGCCTACTGAAACGCTTGTACTAGGTCAGAAGCCTTTAAACTGGAGTGGTGTAGATTTTGACAGTCGCTGTCAAAGCTCTTTTCACGGTTAATTAGAAGTATTCCGTTTTCTGTTCTTCTTCGCAGCGAATGTCTGTAGTCAAACTACAGAATTTCATGGGCTTATTGGAAGAGACGTTTGCTGCTGTAGATGAGCTGTTATTTAAAATCAAGGTGAATGTCTGATTCCACTGAGAAAGCACTTCAGATTTTAATTCAGTCAAAAATAAATAAATAAAAATAATGCACTTAATACAATACATTGGTGTCACGCCTGCTGGCTCTCTTCTGATCAACGATCTCCCAGACTCCATTTCCCATAACTCACCACCTGATGACGTCACTTTCACATGTCCCCCATCTCCCAATCCTGTGCCGTTTCCTAGATCAGTCTCCCGAGTACTGATCACACCTGTTGTTAATCTGTTGGTATAGATACTCCTCTCTCCCACTGACCCATTGTGAAGTATTGCCCCTCTGCGCATACCGAGTGGTGCTCTCTGTGATTACTCTCGTTTGCTACTCTGGTTTTGACGTTGTTCTGTTTTACTGATTTACTCCTTTGCACTGTTGGTACTTTTGCCGTTCTGATTGTTTGCCTGGTTTTGATGTCCGCTTGTTTCTTGACTCTGTTATGTCTGCCTTACTCTTATTGCTGCTGTGGTTGATTACAAGTCTGTTAAATAAACCTCACCTTGATTTTAGCTCAGCGCTCGTCACAATCTGTTTGTCCTTCAACACAATTGACCGGATAGAACATCGAGAAGTGCTGCTTGTGAGGGGATTCTTCGTCAGCATTCTCTGCTGGTGGCAGCCCTGACCTGTCCCCAAAATTAAAAACCCTAAACATATACACTACTATTAAATCAGAATGTTAAATTTCCTTGAAAGAATGTATCTAGTTTTAATGTAATCCTGCTACTATTCCTATTTCAAATAACCTATCAGCAGTCTGATTACTGCAACAGAACAGATGCGGTTGCATATCTCCTGCCAGTAAGCCTGTATAATAAGGCGTTTTTTTCAGATGCTGTTGATTGTTTGTGCTCATCCCAAACTTAAATTATGAGATTATTTTGATAAAAGATTGTAATAAGACCAGAGTTTTGAATATTGATGCATAAACTATCAAAAAAAAAGTATGTGTTACTTTTGTGTTACTACCTAAATCTTAACTTCAGAGGGTGGAGTTTCTGTTTGGAATTATTATTGGGATGTGGAGTTCCAGTAGGAGTGTGGAGTTCGTCCTGTAACGGTAGTAATTTAGAGGCTGTTTAAATGCTGAATTGAGCCATATGTTTTCCCAGCAGACTGGATAAGGATCACTTTTTGGCCGTATTTACGGAAGATGTGGGAACTTTAGGCAGAAAATGCGGATATGTTGGCAGTCCAAATATCTGAGGGGCAGTGTTCAGAAACTGCTTGGTTTATAGCTTATGGGATTTAGCAGTAGGAACCAGCCTTAGTAATTTTTTCACTGAGATACTGGATATAGGTACCTTCTTCAGTGTGGAAACAGTTAAGTGGAGCAGAAATGAATCACTATCAGCAAAGAGCCTTGAATTTCAAGTGATAAAATAGTGTTACTGAACAGGGGTGCATGTGCATTTGTGAAATTTAGCAACTAGCTTAACCTGGTTGTTTTAATGAGTCCTTTTAGGGTGAAGTTGAAAGATCTAGCTACTGTTAACACAAATACATTTTTTAAATGAAAAAAGCTGTAACTACCGAACTAGTCCCTAGGAGGAGACATATATTAGCTATTTGCCTATATTTTAGAGTATAAAGTGAGACTATATACTTACCCTCTCTGACTACATGGTGAGCAGTTTAGTGTCTAAAAAGTTTGAAAAATAATTAAAAATGATCATTACAGAAACTCACGTTTTCTGCCTGAATGATTTGGTAAGGTTTCAGTAACATTATAATTGTTTTGCTAGTGCCAAAATCATGTGTTAAATAATTAGCTTTGAGGAAATAAACAGAATTAAGGTATAGAGCTGCGGCTGACTTTTCTTCCATATATATTTTCAAATTTAACTGTTTTAGATGCTTATGAAAGCCTCTTGTCATCTACAGTTATTAAACCCTCTGAAATATTTTTATTGTGCATTATATTTGATGTTGCCTGGAACAACATAATGATAAACTGGCAGAAGTGTGGCAAGCACCAAGGTGTCTTACCGCAAAAGACAGGTCATTTCTTTGATGTCTAATGCCTCGATTACAAGGTGGACTACTTCAGATGCAACCGACTGGACAGTAGGAGGTGAGTGAGGGTCATTCGTGACTCAGGCACTGGACTAAAGAGGCTAAGACTTATCTGTACTTTCTTGGCATATGGGTATAATGGAGACAGTCCGTGAGAGAAAAAGCTTTTCAGCCAATGTACTCCTCACCTCTATTTCAAAAGCAGATCTTAGTGGGCTTAGACTCAACAGTCCAACCAGTATATAGTGTTGGTTTAAAGCTCTGTTAGCTATTCTTACACATTTATATAGGTGTACCTGAAAAATATTCTCTGGTCTAAATGAGATCCTTGTAATCAATCAATCAATCAATCAGTTGCATTTCCTGGCCCTTATATATATATATATATATATATATATATATATATATATATATATATATATATATATATATATATATATATATATATATATATATATATACACACAGTGGGGTGCGAACGTTTGGGCAGCCAATATTTAGTAGATCCTCCTTTTGCAGAAATAACAGCCTCTAAACGCTTCCTATAGCTTCTAATGAGTCTGGATTGTGGCTGAAGGTATTTTAGACCATTCTTCTTTACAAAACATCTCTAGTTCACTCAGGTTTGATGGTTTCCGAGCATAGACAGCTCTCTTTAAGTGACACCACAGATTTTCAATAATATTCAGGTCTGGGGACTGGGATGGCCATTCCAGAACGTTGTACTTGTTCCTTTGCATGAATGCATTAGTAGATTTTGAGCAGTGTTTAGGGTCGTTGTCTTGTTGGAAGGTCCAGCCCCAGCGCAGCTTCAGCTTTGTCACTGATTCCTGGACATTGGTCTGAATTAGGGTCACTGAACTTACCAAACCAAATTGGAGTACCAATAATTAGTTCTAAAGGTTTTGAAATCAATAAAATGACAACAGTGCCCAAATTTATTCACCTGCCTACTTTTGTTTAACCAATTATTGCACACTTTCTGTAAATCATATAAACTTCATTTCACTTCTCAAAAATCACTGTGTTTGTCCCCTATATGATATATTTAACGGATTTTTTTTATCCAAACAATCAATGCTAAAATCAGGAAAATTAACAAGGCTGCCCAAACTTTCGCACCCCACTGTATGTGTATATCTATATATATATATATATATATATATATATATATATATATATATATATATATATATATATATATGTATCTGTATATATATATGTATCTGTATATGTGTGTATGTATGTATGTATGTATGTATATATATATATATATATATATATATGTATGTATGTATGTATATATGTGTGTGTGTGTGTGCGTGTGTGCGTGCATAGAGAGAGAGAGAGAGAGAGAGAGACAGAGCATATAAAACAACTCATATTCAAATGTGTGGGGTATTTACTATGTTTAATAAATAATTTTGTGCACTGACACTGATCTGGCCCTACTAGTGATTGTTGGCACCACAAACAGTCTGGTAGCCAGGAATGGTTTACCATCGGCTCAGAGAAAACTCAATGGGAAGTGGTCTGTGAGTGTCTGCTTTGCTGGTCTCTGTTGCAGAAAGCTGCACTCTTGTGTTTGTCCATTTAGATTTGGGATTTAAGGTCTGTTTGACCTCCACAGACCAGCAGAGCGAAACATGAACGTTAAAACACACTCAAAGCACTTGAGTGGCTTTTTCTTCCTGCCTTTCAACATCAAGCATCCTCACCTGTTACTAGTGTCCCTCTTTCTCTCAATTTCTCCAGCTTTATTTCCCCTTCTCCATCTCTTTTTGACTTCAGCTGCAAGGCAGTGGGGTTTTTAAGGCAGCCATGTGAAATTAGCCAACAGGCTTTGAAACTTGGTGTGAATGCAGGCCAAGTTGTTCTGGTTGAAGTGTGACTTTATGAAAGCTGTTTTACGGTCCTTAAAGTAAGGGTAACTATCGAGCAACATCATTCGCCCAACTGATAGACGGTTCTCACACTCTGGCGTTTGTGAATGCACAATAGTTGCGATGAAGGGCTTCTGGTTGTGTTGTAGGCAATGGCTGTGACTGCTGCATGTTCCTAAATGCACCAAGAATTCAACCAAACAGACTTACCAGAGTTTTCACTCCATCATGTTTGACTTGAGTTTTAAGGCTCAGCTCATCATCAACTTAACCAATCAAAAACGAGAGTTAAACAGAGAGAGAGTGACTGCAGGGCTGAACAGTAGGAGAGGTTTTTTCATATTTGTGATGGAACGCCCAAGATAAACATGAATTCACTGTGTACCATCCTGAAAATTCTTGGCAGCAAGGGTTGCTTGAAGTAGATAATCCCTTAGCACTGTGTAATGGTGAGTAGTTAACTTGAATGTAGAAATACCATGTCTTTCCTAGTTGTGGTGTCCAGGACACTCAATGTTGCTGTTCATGTTTACAAGGGATACCGATTTTTGGTGATATACACTCGGCCATCTGAATGCAGCTACCTTATCTGACAAAAGTGAGCACACCCCTCACATTTTTGTAAATATTTTATTATATCTTTTCATGGGATCACACTGAAGATATGGATACAATGTAAAGTAGTCAGTGTACAGCTTGTATAACAGTGTAAATTTGCTGTGCCCTCAAAATAACTCGACACACAGCCGTTAATGTCTAAACCACTGGTTTAAGGCTGCATGAGTGCAGCAGGCTGTGGGGAGCTGTAGTTCATTGAGGGAACCATAAATGCCAACAGGCGCTGTGACATACTGAAGCAGAGCTGATCCTCTCCCTTCGGAAACTGGGCCGCAGGGCAATATTCAAACAAGATAATGACCCCAAACACACCTCCAAGACCACTGCCTTGCTAAAGAAGGGTGCTGGACAGAAGGTGGAGGAGCGCAGGTCTCTAACGTCCACCAGCTCTGTGATGTCGTCATGGAGGGGTGTAAGAGAATTCCAGTGGCAACCTGTGTAGCTCTAGTGAACTCTATGCCCAAGAGAGTTAAAAGTGAGAGTTAAAAGTGGAAAATAAATGTGGCCACTCAGGATATTGACACTTGGGGCACAATTTGGCCATTAATTGCTGTGTTGAGTTATTTTGAGGGCACAGCAAATTTACACAGTCGTTATACAAGCTGTACCCTGACTACTTTACACTGTATCAAAGTGTCATATCGTCAGTGTTGTCCCATGTAAAGATAATAAAATATTTACCAAAATGTGAGGGGTGTACTCACTTTTGTAAGATACTGTACTTTCATGCTGAACGTGTTCTACGGTGTCAAGCTAGCCTTTCGCCAGTGTTGGAAGGACTCTTCTGTTGGCTACACTGGAGCTAAATGAACATTTCTGAGGGAAACCAGCGAGCCCTCTGTTAAACAGGTCGGAAGTTTGAAAACGCCACTATACACAGCTGGACCTGACTGCACAGTGACTGTGCTGTGCACAGTTACCCTCATGTGCTACCCACAGTTACCCTCATGTGCTAGGAATAGACTGTGATTGAGTGTATGCCTCCTTTTACAGTTATATAGACCAAACATTATGTCTGGAAGATTGGTTGATGGCATGGTGTCTAGCTAACGTGTTATTTAACTGGTAATGACCAAATGACTATGATATCAGGATGTACTGTATTTAAAAGTTTGTTACTCCTATCTATCTATCTATCTATCTATCTATCTATACATATATATATATATATATATATATATATATATATATATATATATATATATATACACACCATGTTTGAGTGTTAGGGCTACCCTTTTCTCCGTTCCTGAGGAGCTTTCACTAAAACATCTAGAGTGTTGCACAAGCATCAACACACCTGCCTTCAGGATGAACTGCCTTGGCTAGCCTGTTTTCAGGATATTGCTCTTCTGGAGTTCACTACAGCCAGGATAAATGGAGCCAGCATAAGAACAGGTATGTCCTGCTTCTCACCCCAAGAAGCAATTGTTGACGTTAATGAGAGCTTAGTGAATCATTTATTAGTCAATTTTTAATTATTTAATTGCTTATTGTTATTTCAGTATTATTTTTACCCTATTCACAGTGACATGCCCTCTCCTGTGTGTGTACCTCTGACCATCAATAGTGAAATTATTACTATCCTACTATTGATATCTAACTGTAACTACTCAATCTGTGCTATGCCTGATGTGAAGAACGCTATGGGTACCGGGTATTCTGGGCTCTGTAAACATTGTTCTGTGCCAAGCGTTTAATTGTTAGTATAAATATTGATCACAAAAAAAAGAAGAGCAACGTTCTGTATCTCTATTCATGGGAAATAAGGCTGATCTCGACACAACCTGCTTGGGATAATGCCCTCTTTTTGTGCATCGCCTGTACAGAATAATCAATGTATTAACGTGAGAATGAATGAAGGTACATGGTATGAAGCATGTCTCTGTTTTTCTGGTGAAATTCTCTTCCAGCATGGTGCATCACACCTGCCTGGAATTCAAGATGGTGGCATTCTAGATAGCCTGTATATATCTTTGCTCTTGTACTGCAATGTATTGTATTGTATTTTAAAAGTGGCTGTTCAGGGTTTTACGTATGCCTATATGTTTTTAATATGGCTTTCTGAGATCATCAGTACTTTTAGAACAAACGCCTTATAAAGACAGATCTACACCAACTGTGGAAAGCCTTAAAACAATGACGACTAGTCAGGTAACAGCATAGCAATGAACAGGTGATTGGATATCATCCTCTTCTTCCTAAAATGCTTTTGAGCAAATACAAAATATTTAGTTTTGAGTTATATATATTTTTTTTATTTGCAGTGAGTTAGTGTGCATTTTAGTTATAGCACACACTGTCTGCTCTGTGGATACACTCTTCAGCTCCACAGTTCGTAGTGGATGTGAACATGTCTTTTGCTGCCTTCGCTGGCTAAAGTTGTTTCCGAGTGCTTCCATTCACTCAAGCATGTGAGTCAACTAAGGTGTTCTCTCTCTCTCGCTCTTTCTCTCTCTCGCGCTCTCTCTCTCTCGCCCTCTCTCTCTCTCTCTCTTTCTTTCTCTCTCTCGCTCTCTCTCTCTCTCGCTCTCTCTCTCTGCATCCCCTTTTCATCCTTTCTTATGCTGTCTCCTGCTCTTTCCCGGCTTTTTCTCTCTATCCCTCTTCATAGCCTCGCTCTCTTGCGCTCTGTCCCACTCGGGTCCCCCCTGTTTACTCAGAAGTGCTCTTTTGGGTGGAAGTCTTTATTGGAGATAATGAGAGTCTGTATCAGTCCCACTGCTCTCTGTAGTGAAACCATGAGTTCTGTAGGCTTGGAAGAGAAGCAGAGAAGGATGGAGGCTTCCATATTCTACTGTATTATGAATATGCTGTCGAGAGGTTTATGGACCATGTGAGACGGAGATGCGAAAAAAACATGTACACTTTCTCTCCCAACACTTGTGCTCTCTCTCTCTACCCCTTTACCCAGACCTCCGTTCAGTATCACTATTACCAGAACCCCTCTCTGTCTCTCTCATCCCTCTTTCTCTGCCTTACCTTTCCCAGCTCAATTTTCTCTCTCCCTTCCCCTCATGCATGCTCTCTTGCTCTGTATCTCTCTCTATGTGTACTCTTTTATTCCGTGTTTCCACAATTCTGTTTTTATTCAATTCAGTACGTAGCTTATATTTCATGACTGTATCAACTACAGTATTGCCATCCCATAGAAAGAGAATGTGTATATTGAATACTGAATGGATTCAGTGATTCTCTCTCTCGATCTCTCTCTCTCTCTCGATCTCTCTGTCTCTCGATCTCTCACTCTCTCTCGATCTCTCTCTCTCTCTCTCTGTCTCTCGATCTCTCACTCTCTCTCGATCTCTCTCTTCTCTCTTCTCTCGATCTCTCTCTCTTCTCTCGATCTCTCTCTCTTCTCTCGATCTCTCTCTCTCTCTCTCTCTCTCACTCTCCCCGTCTCTCTCTCTCTCTCTCTCTCTCTCTCTCTCTCTCTCTCTCTCTCTCTCTCTCTCTCTCTCTCTCTCTCTCTCTCTCTCTCTCTCTCTCTCTCTCTGTGTGAGGTGATTTGATTAGTAAAGCAGGAAGCCGAGGCTGTGAGTTTGGATCATGTTAGTGTTGGTGTGCATTGTGATGGTGCTGGGGGAGCAGAGAGCGCAGGCTGCTAATGCTCATGAATAATAGATCCACAGTTTCTGATTAAAGCCTTGAAGTGCTGGAGCCTAAAGAACACAACTGAGCAGAACAGGTGCCTTCGTGTCACACATTCTTAGCTCTTACAAGAAACGCCAGCTGTGCGTGTGTGCGTGCATGCGTACAGTATAAAAATGCAATCCATAAATCACCTAACGTAAACATGGACACACAGCTGCACACAACTCACATACAGCTGATCCATATGACAATGTATATGCATCATCCTGATTCATTATGTCTCTTTTGCTGAGTCTGAAGTGGTGCTTTAATCAAAGGGGCAGCATCAGCTCTGATATTGCTATAGGGGTATTGGCCCGAGTGGTCCATGCTCATAACAGTTCACTGATACCGGCTAATACCATGTGATGTAAGTCGATCGCATACTGCCATGCTTGTGAACAGTAGATTGGCAGTGAACAATGGTTTGCTCACTGGCACAACATCCGCTATGCACTTTAAACATTCTGCCTTGGCAAATTTGCACCAGGAAATCATTGTCATGTAATTAAAAATCTGTCTCGTTGGCATTTATTAATTTAGTTGATCTGTGTCACTGAGTCACATGATTATTAAGATACCTGTACGTGTCTGTTACTGCTATGTTTCGTTGTATGTAAAGTACTTTGAGCACATTAAATGAAAAAGCTAAGATCTTATTCTTGCTTTTGAAACACTGAACTATTCATATATCATAAGAGACACTTTTAGTAAGCTTATGACAACAGTAAAACTACTGTGCAGCAGCTGCATAGACGGAGGGATTTAGATTTCTGGCTCCTGTCACACCACTGCAAACAAATCTGACTCTAGAACGAAGCATTTCTCATCAAACCGAATGACTTGGTTTACATATTATCGCTGTCCAAAAGAACATGCATCTCCAAAATGGCAACTTTACAGGAGAGACAATTAAATTCTAATGTAAGTAAATGGAACCAGACTTTTTTTCCAAATAATTTTGGGCCATTCTGTTAGTCCATTTATCATGAAATTTGCACACAATGTTAATGTCAGCTCATGTGATCAAATAATGGGAAACAAAATCAACTAAAATCACTAAAAATAAACTAAAATCACTAAAAAATAAGCTAAAATCATTGAAAAATCAACTAAAATCACTAAAAAATCTACTAAAATCAGTAAAACAACTAAAATCCCAAAAAAATCAACTAAAATCACTAAAAAAATAAGCTAAAATCACTAAAAAAAAAAAAAAAGCTAAAATCATTAAAAAAATCACTTAAATCACTAAAAAACTTGGAAACAAAATTGAAGATACAAGGTTTTCTTTGGATCCTTTGCCTTTATTTTTATATATTTAGACTGTGGCATTGGTGTTTTACTAGTAACTCTCAGACAAATGTGCTGATTATCTTGACGTCTGTATCTTAAAAATGTTTTGAAGCGTCACAATGTGTTTTTGCTTGTCACGAATACTGAAGCAATGCTTAGATGCTATCAGGCTGTTGTAAGATGCGTCTGAGCTCTTGGAAATGACTTTTCCAATTATCTCCACTCAACCCGAACACTCAAGCTGACTTCCAGCAGCTTTGTTGGAACATGGAGCCTCAGAAAGCTTTGTTTGGTTATGTGTGATTTTCTCTTATTTACCTGTGAGATTTATTCTCTGTAACCAGAAGTGTTTTTTTTTTTTACCTTTTGTACGTGTGCTGAGAGTGTCAGACCTAAAGCCTCTGCTTTGTAAGTCCTGGTATGTATTGATGTGAGCAAGAATAACATATTCAGTTAAACTCGCAGATTGAGCTGCAGTTCACATTAACGGTGGTATTCCTGCTTTATTTACAGAGCAAATGTCAGGCCACTGTTTATCCAGGAGAACATGGCGACTGTGTGCACTGAGAGTTAATAATGACAATAAAATCGGCTATGAGTTTTCTTCGTTTCTTGAGTTATTAGAGAGCGGGAATATCTATATCATATCATATTCACTCTCACTCGTCAAGCTGGATTTCATCTCTTAGGTAAGACATATTAGTCTAGCTCAGATTGCCAGCCCAAATTTGATTTTTGGCATATGCAGATCCGGTTTTTGATCGTCAAATCTGAACCACATTTGAAAATGGTTTGAAAAGCAATTCAGTGGATAAACCTCAGTTACGAATATTAATGTTGAAGTGTTGTTTCATCCCTCTCAACATCACGACAGCCGATCGCCAGTAGTGAACAGTAGCCAAGTAAATGTAATTAGTTACTGTACTTAGTTTTTTTGTGTATCTGTACTTTGCTGATGTTTTTCCATTTTGCGTGACTTTGTACTTTAATTCCACCATATTTCAAACTCAAATCTCAAATATAATTTTACTTCACTACATTATGAAAAATGTGTAGTTCCTTTCAGTTTATCGGAGCATAAAAACATAACACGTCAAAAACAAAACAAGCTTGTTCATGTATTCCTGGAGCACCTGGAAGAAGTTAGGGAAAGCAGGATGGGGTTAATGGAAACACAGACTGTCTATCACTCATCAAATCAGTAGGGAACAGATCAAATATATTGTTCTGGATTTTGCAAGTAAATAGACCATAATATAAAAATACGTACACATGAACTTTCTTCTGAATTCAGGCAAACACTGTTTACTTTCATAGTAAATTAGTTTTGGCTGGTTTTTGTTTATGAACAGAGACCTACAGCTGCGTATAGCAGTAAAGGAAAACAAATTTGTGATCAGGTTTTTATTAAATGTAATATTGTAAGCGACAAATACATTAAAAAATGAAACTGCAAAAACTTATTTTTTATTTCTAGCTAATGGAACCTGTTCTCCTTCAGTGTTCTGTGCTGATGATGATGTGAATAGACGTCAGTGTCGGACTAATGAATGAGCTTCTATTAAAGACTGGTGGACTGAGAGACACTAGAGTCTCTTCACCTACACTGAGCTGATGAAGAGTCCTGTTCCAGAAATGATAATAGGACATTAGAGCCGTAATAAACCATGCTCATGTTACTCTCCATACTTAAGTACATCTGAAGGTACATACTTTAGTACTGTTACTCTCCATACTTAAGTACATCTGAAGGTACATACTTTAGTACTGTTACTCTCCATACTTCAGTACATCTGAAGGTACATACTTTAGTACTGTTACTCTCCATACTTCAGTACATCTGAAGGTACATACTTTAGCACTGGTACTCTCCATACTTAAGTACATCTGAAGGTACATACTTTAGTACTGTTAGTCTCCATACTTAAGTACATCTGAAGGTACATACTTTAGTACTGGTACTCTCCATACTTCAGTACATCTCAAGGTACATACTTTAGTACTGTTACTCTCCATACTTCAGTACATCTGAAGGTAAATACTTTAGTACTGGTACTCCACACACTGGAGGAGTATTTTACCTTGAGGATCTCCACTTTAGCTCAACTACATGGTTTGTGTACTTTGTCCACCTCTGGCGATCGCATCCAAGGCCAGTGTGCTAGTAGTATAGTACTGATGCCTGTGCCATGGCCACAGCAATCCATGCCGATAGGTTGTGAATGTCTGGACCCACAAATCCGATCATGAATAACAAACCGTCATCTCTAAAGATGTAATAAGTACTTGCAGCCTGTCTACTTTAAGTCCAAATATAGAGGTTTTTGGATTTACATATCAACAGTGGTTGGAGGGCCAAGAAAATTAAAGCTGAGATTGATGGAGAGTTATTTTAAATGGCCATAATACAGTGATGGCTCACAGAAAATTCATCTTAACCTTTTAACCGACTGTCTGAATAATTGGACTGTATGAGCAACATAGGCTAAAATAGATCTCTGACTCCTGGGGTGTCATCAAGACCTCATGTTTTGAATTATGATGCTTCTGTGAATAGCAGTAAGACTTTGAAGGGGATGACCAACAGATTTGCTAGCATTCGGTCAATTATGTATAAATGTGGGGATCGTAACTGCTGAGAAAAACGCATCACAGAATGGTTTGTGGGAATCAAATGCTGAAATATTTTAGGCTTTGCAATGGTATGTTGTATTTCCATGTTGCTAAAAGATGTGACGTATAAAAATAAATGTATACAACTGAAAGGAACACTTTGACGGAGGTCTGTGTGGACTGGTATGCTGATCTGGAAAAAAGTTCAGAACCATCCAAATAAATATTCTCCGCCATTTGAGTGAGCAAGCCTTTGATCAGTCTGAGTAGGCCCAGGTACAATTATGCCCTGGATCAGAGCCTTCTTTTCTTAAATGCAGCCTTTAAACAAATAATAACGAATGAAGAGTAAACCCTAACTAGTGGAGCACTGTACTACATGCAGGATGCTGTAAAACTTCACCCCTAGACTTTTCACTGTAAAAGTAAATGTGTAAATATATCTATTCACTGGATCAATATTGCTACAAGCTTGTCAAATATATTGCTGTATGAATGCTACTCTAATTCCAGGTTTGCCTTTCTTGGTTATTCTGAGTACAAGCCATTAGTATGAATCACCAACAACAGCTTTTTACTGGATTTCAGGGATTCTGATCTTTAAGGGCTCCGGTGGTTTAGACATCTATAAACCAAGCTGAGAGAGTAAGAACAGACTCTGTTTGACAGCAGCCAGCAATCAAATCATGATCATAGTTTGAAATGAGGCCGAGGCAAAAGCAGGCAGGGTTAATGTAGGTAGATCTATAATCGTAAACCGAGACGTAAGTAGGCAAGGTCAAAATCAGGAGGAGCTAGAAATGGGTTTCCTAACTCTGGCCTTGGGGCTCATCAGGCAGTTCACGTTTTATTGCTTTATCACAGATTTTAGTGCACATGCCTCTCTAGTCCTGCAGAGACAGTCTTTTGGAGACAACAGAGTGGTTATATTTGGGTGGGGATGCCAAAAATTTGGGTGGGAATAAACTGGAATTGTTGAAAAACACACCCTGCAAAAGAGGAGCAGACAATTAACACAGAACAGGCTTTAGGTAAAAGTAACTGGCAGTTTTCTCTGATGAAACAGTTGGGGTAAATGTGATGTATAGGCCTACCATGTTTTGCTAGCTAATGTTATTAAAGAATTAATGCTTACAACCTGCTACCCTGCGTATTGTAAACTGCTGAATGATGATTAAATACTACATGTGTAGACCAGTCAAATGTTGCCCTTCACTATACTCATCACTTGCACAGTTACTCCCATGTCGTTGGTGTAGCTTAGCGGATAACACCACTACCCGCCAAATAGCAACCACCACACGTGGGAGACCAGGGTTCGAATCCCGGGCTGGCTGACTAGGCTGTGCTACACCAATAAGAGTCCTTGGGCAAGACTCTTGACACTACATTGGCCCACCTGTAATATGATTAACCTTGTAAGTCTCTGGATAAGAGCGGTCAGCTAAATACCGTAAATGTAAATGTCTACGGCTGTGAATAAGAAGCCAGCATTGGCTTTGTTCAAGCAACTAATGCCGGTTTGTTTGTACAAGTGTGGAATTCTGATGCAGGTTCTTGAGACATGTCCCAATTCATTCATTGATTTATGTACTTTTGCAGCTATTTACTAAAGCAGCTACTCCTAAATGACACACTGGATCCAGATAATGACAGTCTTTAGAGGCATCTGAAAATCAGAGCAAAGTGTGGACTGGACTAGATTTCTCCAGAGTGGAAAAACTCTTCTGTGATCTTCTTCAAAAGTCTAATTGGTCCGGTCCTATCTTGAGAGCAGATGAAGCTGAAGGGTAACTATGGTGAAGGTTAACTTCATGTATTTTCCTGCATACGTCTGCACATTCTACATACTCCTCCTTTTTCCTGCATAGTGCTGCACATTCCTACATATTCCTTCTTATCCGTGCATTCCTTAATGTTCTGTTGAAGTCTATAGAGAAAGATGGTAATAAGACGCTTGTCTCAGTGTCAAAAGTTAGAAGTTCAAGCCCAGTTAGGGGAATGAATGACTGACAGAAAAGTGAATCAGTTGTGATGGAGAGAGTGATGAGTTTAGTGACATATTCAGGATAAGTGCTCGCTACTGAATTTATGAACAGTTGCTAAAACAGGATTGATCTTGCGGTTAAAGGGAAGGAGGATGGAGGAAAGGGAAGAAGATGAAGAGAGATGTGAATGTTAGTCCCTTGGGATGGCTTGAGACGTTCCATATTCCTTTTGGAGTGGTAGTCCTATACTGGGCTGTGGTGCGTGAAGGTTTGTAAGTCAATATGCATTTTGGTGTGTAGAAACGAATGGCCAGTGGATGTCAGAAATGGTAGTAGAGGAGAGCAGCTGATAGTCTGTGCAGCCAAGAGGAAGGGTTGTAATTATGTCTGATTGGCTCGCGCTTCAAGGGGATGTTCAGTAAAGTGAAACTGCATTAAATGAGTCATTTTGGATGTGAATTTGCGGTTTTTCGTAATAGAGGTCTGTGCAATATGGTGATGTAATCAGATATTGGATGTCTGTGACGTTTGTTTGACGTTAACTCAGTGGCTATGGTCCAAAGAATTATGTGTCATGTTGGGTAATCACTGGGCATCATTTCAAGGGAAGAAACTTCAAGGAACCCCCACCAGCAGGATCTTATGGATGCAGCTATTTGTAGTCACAACATAGGGGTCATATAGTTTACCACCAGAAGATGCTGTGTTACATACTACTGGGTGTGAATAGTTTTGGTTATAGTGAGTAACAAATATTCGCATAGTTTTACTTTATTTTACTGTAGAAAACTTCAAATGACCTTAGAGGTTATATGATTTTTAAAAATATGATATATGTATATATTTATATATATTTAATTATTTCATTTTTTTGTGTTATGTGTATATATATATATATATATATATATATATGTATATGTATATGTGTGTATATATATATATATATATATATATATATATATACACAAATTATATATTATATATAGTATATTATTTTTGTTAAGGATGTAATTTGCCATGTAAAGGTTTTTATAACTAGACATCTGATTGACAGGTTTAGTAGAAAGTTAATTTTTTGTAGCTTACACCACTACCTACTGTAGTGTGACCTTAGTAACCTTAGGGCATCTCCTAACATCTTCCTTCCTGACATTACAACAAAACACAAGGTGCCTGTATGATGCCTTCCTCTTCACCAGTAATTTCAGTCCATATGCCAGAAATGCTCAAACCCAAAGTAAACATGAGCTTCATTCTTATAGCTGAAATTAGGAGATGATATAATCACTGATTCCAAAGGCAGGCAGAGATTACACTACAGTAACTATACATAGTCTGTTCTGAAAATGTCTTTTTACACAGAGTAAGTAGAATTTGTAAGTAACTGCACTCATATTGGAGCTTTAATTTGAATTAGCTTATGAAATTCAGGCATTTTGACGTGATTGGGTTTTGTTAGCAACGTTCTGTGAAGCTTACTAAAGCTGGTAACACTAACTGAGAAACAAGGACCTGTGGACAAAGCATAT
>JAMWET010006615.1:165000-177500 GCA_024036415.1 Prochilodus magdalenae | reverse complement strand
GCCTAATCAATCTCTCAAACCATCTTGTCCTAGGCCTACTAGTAGTTTCTGAAACTGTGTGACTGTGTACTGTCATAAAAGCGGACAAAGTACAAACCACTGTGCCGCTTCAAGACAAGTCAAGAGAAGGCAGGGCATGGAGAAATGGTGAGATGTGGCGGCGTCCAGAACCTGGATTGCTTCAGGGAAGAACCTGTAGAGGTCAGGTGTTGTGTGGGTGATGCTGAACTACCAGAGAATGTGAGTGGACTGGAGCAGAAGCCATTTCTGCTGTGATTTCTCTACTCCCAGTCCGTTCCATGTTTTCACTTCTACCTCTCTTCTTAGCTGTATGTGTATTAGAGCGAACATACTCATAGAAAGGTTTTGGTTCTCTCATACAGAACATGTTTGGAAAAAAGACTTGCAAGCATAAAGAACATTTTAAAGGTGTAAATGTTGTACAGCATTGGGTGCAGGCTTTGTAAACCTCAAAAAGGTCTCTACACAAACTCAAACATTTAATTCACAAAGTATATATATTTTTATTTTTAACCAGAACCTAAGGAACGAGCTACCGCATAGAAGTTGTTCTGGCTGAATGACACTCATCATGTTACAATCACAACACTGTATTATTATCCAAACCCTGGACACAAATCCGTTGTTGGTGATGTGGCTTGTAATGTATAGTGTCTGTTGGGGCCACTAACATGACTAGCCTACTCTATTGAAAAATATAGGTTCTTTAAGGCTTTAGTAAGGACTGTACCTTACCATACTAATCATGAACACTCAAAGAACCATTTGCAGGCGTGAATTGATTATTGAATGGTGAAGTGGTTGCTCAGATTGATGGAGAATGGTTCTGTATGAAACCTTTTTGAAAATGGTCCTTCAATAGAAGTTCTTCTGTTGTTCTAGGTTTGGCGTCATAACAAAACCAGGACACTTTCGGTGCCATATAGAACCATATACAACACATACAAAAAAAAAAAAAAAAACACATTTCACCATTTAAGCATGCAAATGGCACTTTGAGTGTTCATGGTTCTACATGGAACCATAGTCAAAGACCATTTGAAGGATCATCTTTAATAAATAACTATGTCGACATTATTTCAAGTGATAGCTTTTATTTATAGGACAATTATCGTCTTATTTATTCACTCTTTTTAGTAGGCTAACGGATGCATAACACAGATGAAGATGCATAGTTAATCGTTTTTTCAGAGCTGTAATTGATTTTTTAAAATTATTTTTATTCCAAATTCTAAAATAACATAGCCCGACACACAGATTATGACTCAATCTGCATTCTGAACTGTACTAAGCATGCTTTTTCAGCAGAGTATAAGTTTGAGACGTTGCCACAGAATGCACCTGCCCTTCGGCTAAAAAGCCCCGCTGACATGGAATGGCAGGATCACTTATAATTGATGAAAAATGTCACACGCATAACCCTACGTAGAATCCAAATGTCACCGTTTGCATCTTCTAGGCTTCATAACTAGGACGTGCTTTAAGTAACAGACAAAGTGCACACCATGGTACTCAGCAGGATTCACCGCCGTTAGCTGTAATAGCCTGGTTTGGAAAAAGACCTCAGATCTGCTCCTTATTCTAATATCTCAGCATTTGTTCTCCATAAACCTCACATAAACCTCACATCCTGTCTGGGAATTCTGTCAGTACAGTTTCATAATTCTAAAGTCAAGTAGGCATTGGCATGCCTACTTATAGGAGCGAATGGAAGTCTGTGCCTGTTGGCAGCTTCTAAGGGGGTTTTACAAGTGTACCTTGCTATTGGCTTTATAAGCTGTGTGCACAAGTGGTGGGCTGGAACAGTATGGGAGTGATTCTGGACCGAGGAAGAACGCTGATGTTCACACCACTCTGCCTGACACTCCACACCACTCACATACTCTGCTCTGTAATGGCAGTTTGGTGAACAGATCGTGGCCTGGATGGGGTCTGTACAGATCCCCTCGTTTCTCCTTTTTTACTCTGGCCATGTGCAAAGCCCTGATGGAGCTGACTTCAGAAGAAAAACACCAGAGTGCAGAAGTGAAGAGCCATTTCTGCTCTGCCTTTATTGCGAGTTTGTTCTCTTCCTTGTTCCTCTTTTGTTTACACCTTTTACAAGGTCAAGTTTCAGAGAGTTGTTCCATCAGCTAACATTGAACAACACAATGCTAAAAGCACTTACCCCTCAGGAAATTGTATGTGGGCTCAAGGGTTGAATTGGTGTCCTGGAAGTCCCAATGTTGGCTTATGTTTGCTTCAGTCAATGTGTTTTTTTCTTTTTTTTTTAGCTGGCTAGGCTACAGAAATGTACAAGCTAGCAAGTAGTGTACACAGCACATACACCAAACCAGCTAGCTAACTAGCTAACTCTCTTTACATGTAATCAGATAATCAGGTTCTCTCTAGCTATATAGTGTGCACTGATGTGACACCTTTCGTCCACTAGCCTGTCCTAGAGTAAAATGGTGATCCTATAAAGCAGTGCAACTGAGCCAAGCTTAAAAAGGTAGGATGCGCCCAGAAATCTAGTTTCGGTCTTACACAGTAGTTTCCAAAGAATACAGTGACATCAGTCGGCAGGTTAAAATCACCCTTTGTTCAAAATGAAAATGATTCTGTGCCCCTCTCATACAGCCCTTGCTCCAATGAATAGGATGTTCCCTTTGAAAACTGGAAAGTTATTGGCTCCCAAATCTTTTTCTCTAAAAACGTTTATAGGTCTTTTTATTTTTTATTTAATTGGTCTTTTTCTGTAATGTCGCAAGTGATATTATGTTTAAAGACATATCCCTATTTCTTCATACCGTCTTTTTTAAACTACTGTCTGCTGCTGTGTCTAGCTATTTGTATATGCAAAACACTTCAGCAAATTGATCAAAGATAGCTATGGGATAGCATTTAGAAAAATAGTTTGGTTGGCCTGAGCACAGATGGTAACTTGCACGTGAGGTTCACACACCCAGACATTATACCTACCAGCAAAGTGGTGGTAATGACGATGCCCTATACCAATCAACCAATAGCAATGAGACACGTTAATTAAAATGTTAGGGGGTGGGCAGGTCTTGGTGAGTCAGTGACAGTGAATTCCAGGTTTAAGCATGTTCCCTGCAGAGGATATGCTAGCTTATTTTTTATCTAGAGCTTCTTTTTATCTAGAATATTTTCCAAACTTTATTTGACGGGGAAATTTCAAATTTTGGCTTTTACTGTGTGCACACATGGAATTGTGGGGAGCCATCCAGAATGCAATGGGCAAGGTGCTGGTGGTTGTAAAAAGGTTAGTGTGGGCAGGGTGTGGGCAGACCATCTGAGGCTGAAATCACACTGCAGCTAAAAGAATCCTTTCTGGTTATTTAGTACCTGTCCTGGAGACCCTTCCCTGCACATTTAGGTGCATAGCCTACTCCCAACACACCTGTTCCAAATAATCATCTCAGCAACCCCTAAAGCCAAACGTCCAAACAAATTTGTACCTGGCTGCCTGAACTTCAGTACGGGGCCAAGTGTGGGCTTTATCAGCTGTTGTTAGTCATGAAATGGGGTAATGCTGTCTGATTAGTTTTCCAAACAAGCTCCGATTAAGCATTCAATAAGCGATCGGATGGATTTCTGACAAGTTAGAAGTTCTGATTGCATGTTATGCAGTCTTACAAACTGAGAATAACTCAGACTGAACATATGTAGACTAACAAACAGAGACCTACAAGTCCACAGTGATAACTCAGTCTGTGTGTGCTGACATTGCAAGATATAATTGATAGGTGTAGAGCGCACAGTGTAGAGCTATTCAGGAAGGCTGTTCAATCATATTCTCGGGCAAGTAGCATGATTTTAAATGATTCAGCTTTACTGGGTAATGTTTATAGATGTAACAGTCTGTAGAGGTAGTGTTATATGTGCAGGTGTGACATCACATATTCCAGTGTGTCAGCCGGACTCTTTGTATAGGTTGAGTATACATATCACATACGTCAGCAGACTACTCTGAATTACTCAAACGTGCAGTTCAACTGTGGAAGCCAGAACCAGAGCTAGGCGGAACACTATTCCAGGTTACTTTGGTCCAGTTTATGATAAATGTATTAGTTTCATAGGAGTTGGGGAGGAACTGATTAGGCTAGAGTTCATGTGAGTAAATTGAATGTTAGATGTTTCATGAATGAGAAACCATTCTATTAGGTACTTGAATGTCGGTGTCTGCCACTCAGTGCTGCGTCTGACTTTTGGATCATTCTTTTTCTGGCTATCAGGTAGAAGAAAAGATCTCTTGTGGTTCTTTTTTCAGCGTACAGCTCGCCCAGTTTCCTGCAGCGCTTTGAAAATTACTTGCTTGCCTTGAGCTCACTATCGATCATGTTCTAGCGGGTCCCTTTTCAGACCCTTTACACACACACACACACACACACACACACACACACACACACACACACACACACACACACACTTCTATCAACTTCTATCTCCTGCCATTCTTTCTCTTTATTATACCCATCCTCTTTAATCATTTTAATACATGTATTTTTATTAGAGATAGCAGGTAAATGAGACACAAATTAGCATACCAGAGAGAAGCGAGGCAGAAACCTCTGTCTATTCTTTATGGTTTATTTTCCTCCCTTTTCACATCTATACAGCACTGCTTCCCCGTATCTATTATTTACCCTCCCAGAGCTCCACAGTGCCGTTTGCTGTGGGCTATATCCTCCAAGTGTGGATCTGGGGATCTTGCCTTTATATTTGTGATGGAGATGCATTGGTCAAATATATAGTTTTATAGTGGTGTCATGAATTATTGCAGTGAAATAGTTTGGTTCTGGAAGTGTGTGTGTGTATGTGTGTGTGTGTTTGTGTGTGTGTGTGTGTGTATTCAAATACAGAAATAGGATCTTTGAGATTCCAAAGGGATCATTTGGGTCTTTGGGTTAATTTTCATAGAATCGAAGATCATTTTATGGAAGTTTGGATAATTGTCTTGGAATTTGGTGTCCTTTTTGGTAATGGGATCATTTAATAATTGAATATGTGATTTGGGTTCTTTTAAAAAATCTGAATCCTTTTTATTATTATTATTATGGTATCCTTTTAGGAAAAGGGGTAATTCCTGCAGTATTTCGATGCAGTTTTAAAAACATTAAATTGTGGATCATTAAAAAATTAGAATTATTTTCTTGGAATTTGGAATTCATTTTAGAAATGGGGTAATATTCATGGAACATGGGATCATCTCTTGGGTCAGTTTTCAGTTGTCCTTAAGAATATCTCGTAACTGAACCATGTGCACTCTCTGTGCACTGATGGAAGGTTTGAATATAAAGGATCTATCTATCTATCTATCTATCTATCTATCTATATATATATATATATATATATAGTGTCAGACCAGGTGCTAAAAAGGATCCGTTTTCAAGCTATACATTTACCCTCTCAATGCTACGCTTTTATTTACCACCATGCCCTGCTCTTAGCTCTGCCCAAATTGCATACATTTCCCAGAAGCGTGGGCTCACTAAATGAGAGCCTTAGCCAATAGCAGTCATTTGTGCAGTCTTGCGAACAGTGAAAGGAGGCATTAGTCCGCTCTGCTCTACTGCTTATCTGTCTCAGTAATGTGCTTATGGCAGAGGAAAGAAGTTTAGAATGCCGTCTCATTATCAGCCCCTAACCAGTGGAACTAACCTTTGTGTTTAATGGGCTCCTTAAAGGCGGGATTATACAGAAAGGCCTTTTTGTGAAAGCTTGTACTGCCTATTACTTATAAGGCTTTCGCAATTACAGTTAATTACGGAATTGTGTGTAAAGAATTCCTGCACTAAAAAGGCCTCGCTATATAACGTCTGGGAATCACTTTGCTTTTGGATTTATTTGAGCTACCATAACTGCTGGAAGATAAATCAGGATGAAAAAGCTGAATGCCCGACTAAATTAACATCTGGATAAAACACTAACCTATATGAACCAGCAGCCCTCATACAGATGTATATATGTGTGTATGAATGCAGGCATGGAGCGAAATGTGATTTGTTGCAGCCGCAAAACACACACTCGTAATGCATCTGAAACGGCTATTTGTTTTACTAAGCCTGTAGCTAATCATGCATGTTATAGGACCCCCTACTAATTCCAAATGCTTAGAGGTGGATTCAAAAGGCGCTGTGAAACATTGGGGCCATTAATGAGCGTGAAATGAAATATCTTCATTAACAGTAACTTTCCTGGCAAAACATTCCGCTAAGCACTAGTTCTGTTTTCATACACGCAGCAGATTTAACCCTGAGGATTGAAATAGAGCCTGTAGCTCTGTCTAGCCACCATATCTGCTGCCGTTGTTAAAGTACGTTTTCCAAAAGCATGCCATTGAAACATTACCTCAGGTTTATGCCTGGCTTTCACAGACAGAGAAACATGCACTTGATGCTTCACTCCTTACTTAAGCAAGTTTTTCCTCGCCTCTGTTGCTTGTTTGATGGGTACTTGGACCCCCACTCACCCACCCCCCTCACATATCTGTACATTAACTCTATGTTTTTCTTTTCCTTTATAACAATCTGGTTTTCTGTGGAGCTGCTTTGAGACAACCTTGGTTGTAAAAAGTGCTACACCAATAAATATTGACTGACTGATGCCCATAATGCTGCAAATTGAAGAGAACGTAATTATTTCCAGGAGCTCCACCCATTTTTTGGGGGGGCGGGTTTGGATGTGTGGTTCTCCCTAAGATTCATTAACATATTGTCACTGCTGTATTTACAAAATGCTAACTATGGCAAAATGCTAACTGTCACAGCAGATTTCTGTGGACATTGATGTAGAGTCTTGAGCTGTGGTTTTAGATGGCAGAACTGCTGTTGCATAAAGCCAGCTATGTCTTGCCGAGAAATACTTTTCACGTTGTGTTTCGTTGTTCAGAAATAACCATGGCTAATTAAAACGTTCTTGTGTGGCATGAGAAACATAATGGCTCGTTCTACAGATGAGCTAATGAGATTAAACTACAGGTAACCAGTACAGCCCTGGACTTTGATGGAGACGTGTCATCTTCATCAACATGTTTGTTTGTCACATAAATATAGTTTGACTATTTCTGGACCAGTTTATTGATAAACGCTGCAGTAGCTCCGGCTTTATGTGCATGGCAACGCGCTCATGTCAAGTCACTCTCAATTCAGAGCAGAAGTGTAAGACACACCTGCAATCATGAGTGAAACTGTGAGGTTCTTTTAAAGCATTATTTGCGCGATCCATCATTCGAACCACTACAGTTAACCCTTACATGGTAGTAGGTTTGTATGTCTTTGTAACCCAGTTATGGATATTTATTGCTTAATTAGATCAATATTGAGCTTTTACCAAAAATATCTGTTTTTGAATAAAACTCCAAAATGTCCCCTTTTTACGCTTTTCAGTGTAATTATAAAAGTGCTGCTAAGATTCATTAATAAGTAAATAAATAACTTACCGTTTTCGTTGTAGAGCACCTGAATCTTTTTTGAAAAATGTGAACCAACCGCGTTTAAGCGCCTCCTGTCTATTGTCATGTATACGCAGTGCTGCGAGGATCTACTTCCTCTTTCCCGTTGGTCGCTCAGCTTGAAGACGCTCTAGAGTGGAGGCGAAGCTGTAAACCTACAGGTACACAAACATAACGTTTTATGTAAACTCCAAATAGTGTACTGAAGCGTTATACGCCTACAAGAAGATTTCTTCTTTGTACTCACCAATGGAAGAGCTTTGGTCAGATTGTGAGACCAGCTGAGAAAATTCGTTGGATCCTTTTAAACCATCCGTGAACTTTGATGATCTTGATTTCTTCGGTAAGGAGTGGTGAGCCTGTGTAGAAAAGAGAAAGCAATTGACTGCAGAAGAACCAGACTACATCAGGACTTGACAAGTAATACTCACCCAGTACTTCACTGGTAGGACACAAACACAAAGTATTTCAACACTCCATTTCTTTATTGTTTTTTGTATTTATTTGTTTTATATATTTTCTTTTCTTACTTTATGAATTGTGAATGTGTAAATTGCATCTCAGGTGCCAGCTTAATTAAATGTTTTTTTATTTGCCCCTTTAAGCCTTGGTCTCGATTAAATAGCTACTAAACAACATACCAGCTCTTTGTCTAACCTAGGCCCTGATTAGTAACTAGTTGTAACCAAGGTCATACCTGTTACATCTTACTCTGGTATCTTTAAACACCTCTGTTTCACTGCTGGACTGAGAATAATCCACCAAATAAAACTATCCAGCCAACAGCGTCCTGTGGGCAGCGTCCTGTGGGCAGCGTCCTGTGGGCAGCGTCCTGTGACCACTGATGAAAGACTAGAGGATGACCAACACTACACTGTGCAGCAGCAGATCTACAAGGTGGAGCAGCAAGGTAGGAGTGTCTAATAGAGTGGACAGTGAGTGGACACAGTGTCTAAACACTCCAGCAGCACTGCTGTGTCTGATCCACTCACACCAGCACCACACACACTAACACACCACCACCACGTCAGTGTCACTGCAGTGCTGAGAATGACCCACCACCCACATAATACCTGCTCTGTGGTGGTCCTGTGGGGACCGTAGGGTAAAAAGGGCTAACAAAGTATACAAAGGAGCAGGTAATTGTGGAACTAATCAAAATGAACAGAAAGAAGACATGAAGACAAGAAGGCATGTATATATTGCACTGTCTACACATTTTTTTAAAAATATTGGCAGGATTGTCCTGGACCATCTTGGATTTTGGTTGTGTGTGCAGGAAAACAATGAATTCCTTACCTGGGCAAAAGATTTTCTGGCTTTGAAAATGCATATTTTACTTATTAGAACTATTAGTAGACAAAATAAGGGTCTGATTAGATTAGCCTTAACGTAGGAACAGTCGTTCTAAAAAAGTTCACTGCACAAGACATCTGTGTTCCTTAAACTGCTTTAACAGTCAGCTGACTAAAACTATCATATGCTGGAAAATACTGGAACGACTGAAGTGCTAACTGTGAGCTCTAAGTGTGTTTGTTTAGGGGTTGAACGGTAACCGGGTCACTGTACTGTCATACATGTCCTGAATGTTGTGTACAGTGTTCAAAAAAGCAGAAAAACTGAAACTAGGGTTTCCACCTTTCAGAAATGAAAATGAAGGGTGGGGGCGGGGTTGGGGGCATGGTCATGTTTGAGTGACGTGTTAGAAATACGGAACAAATCGCATCCTGAGTCGGGGGGCAGGGGTGGAGAAGTTGTTGGGGTAGAGTGTGATCAATCATGTGTGACACACGTGTTTGTCGGACATTTCCGGAAATACGGAACAAGTCACGTCCTGTATTTTGAGTCCGGGGTTGGGGGCTGGGGGAGAGATTGTGATCATTCATGTGTGTGTGTGACAGATGTGTATATCGGACATTTCCGGAAATACGGAACAAATTGCAACATTTAATTGCCAAGTAAAGGACAATTCCGTATTTTACGGAACGGGTGGCAACCCTCTCTGAAACTAGCATTTCAAACTAGCGCTAAAGACATGCGTCTGGCCCTCAGTGTTTGGTCTGGGCATGGTGGCCAAGCCTGGCACCTTGTTTACAGTGGCGAATTTACTTTTTGCCCAGCATTAACCCAGAAAGTTCATTAGCTGGCAGCCACACCGCAAAGCCATAGTGGATATGTTAGCTGACTGAGGGCTAATAACTGTAGCTAGATAACCAGCTTGGAAAACCGGCTCATTAATGTTAGGCAGCTAATTGTTTCTTACATAGCTAAGCTACTTTATATTAAAACAGTCTGCTTACATGTGATCAGGGGATTATTTATTCCAGGGAGAATTAAGGGCCTGTGTCAGGAAAGTTCATGTCTGGCTGATTGTGGTGAGCTAATCTGGGCAAACGTCCAGGCATAATATTTGATCTTGTGCCGTTCTCGCTTTATGGCACAAACATGGCACGAAATAGAAGCGAGCTGGCAACATGCATCTCTTAAGCAATAATCAAAGCATCTCTAGACACAGAGAAATCTCGCTGTGCTTTAATTTCTCAAGAGCCAAGAGAAACTGTAGGCAGCACGGCAGTTTGGAGATTGCAGGATTTGTTGGCGCAGTCTCCTAATAGCCAATTAAAAGTAGTTGTGATTTTCATTAGGAAGCAGCAGTATGATTAGAGGGAGGAGCACTGGGTTCGGGTTGAGGACCCTCGTTGGAGAGGTTTATGGAATATGGGGGGAGGGTGGGGGGAGAGTAATGTGAACTGCTTCAGACTTTGTCAAGCGGGAAGTCATGATGTTGCTGGATATTCTGTGATGTGTTCTCATATAAACCCGTGGGGTGCCAGACTGTTTCGGCTGGTTCTCTGATTGCCATTCTGTTTTCCCTTTTTCGGATTTTAGGAGAGATGGATAGAGAGGAAACCAAGGTCAGGCTCTGAAGTCTCAGCAGGTCCACACAGGCGGTTGATATAGAGTTGATGTGAGACGGAGGGCTGAAGATGAGAAGCATTCTGGCACTTTAACTTTTGTGCACATGTGCTCGCGCATGTCTGAGTTTTAACAGGCTGTGGCGTTTTTTTCCTGCCCACTTTAGCTCGTCCATTTAGTGTGCACTGAAGCACATGCGAACAGCAACTGGGATGCGGACGTGTGTGTCTACGTGTGTGTGTGTGTGTCTACGTCTGTGTGTGTGTCTACGTCTGTGTGTGTGTCTACGTGTGTGTGTGTGTGTGTCCACGTGTGTGATTGTGTGTCTGTGTGTGTGTGTCTACGTGTGTGATTGTGTGTCTACGTGTGTCTGTGTGTGTGTCTACGTCTACGTGTGTGTGTCTGTGTGTGTGTCTACGTGTGTGTGTCTGTATGTGTCTACGTGTGTGATTGTGTGTCTGTGTGTGTGTGTCTACATGTGTGATTGTGTGTCTGTGTGTGTGTGTGTGTGTGTGTCTATGTGTGTGATTGTGTGTCTGTGTGTGTGTGTCTACGTGTGTGATTGTGTGTCTGTGTGTGTGTCTACCTGTGTGATTGTGTGTCTGTGTGTGTGTGTGTCTGTGCGTGATTGTGTGTCTACGTGTGTGTGTGTCTGTGTGTGTCTACGTGTGTGATTGTGTGTGTGTGTCTGTGTCTGTGAGTGTGCCTGTGTCTGTGAGTGTGTGTGTGTGTGTCTACGTGTGTGTGTCTATGTGTGTGATTGATTGTGTGTCTGTGTCTGTGAGTGTGTGTGTGTGTCTACGTGTGTGTCTGTGTCTGTGTGTCTGTGTGTCTACGTGTGTGATTGTGTGTGTCTGTGTCTGTGAGTGTGTGTGTGTGTCTACGTGTGTGTGTGTCTACGTGTGTGTCTGTGTCTGTGTCTGTGAGTGTGTGTCTGTGTGTGTGTGTGTGTCTACGTGTGTGATTGTGTGTGTCTGTGTCTGTGAGTGTGTGTGTGTGTCTACGTGTGTGTGTGTCTACGTGTGTGTGTGTCTACCTGTGTGTGTGTGTCTATGTGTGTGTGTATCTGTGTGTGTGTGTCTACGTGTGTGTGTGTCTACGTGTGCGTGTGTGTGTCTGTGTATGCGTGTGTGTCTGTGTATGCGTGTGTGTGTGTGTGTGTGTGTGTGTCTACGTGTGCGTGTGTGTGTGTCTGTGCATGCGTGTGTGTGTGTGTGTGTGTGTGTGTGTTGGCTTCCCCAAATGTAAGATCAGGGGTGCAGCCCATTACCAAGTTTAGGGCATTGCTTGAGAAACCTGTGGTATTGAAACAGCCCAGCGAAGTCTAAAAATAGCGCTGATGGCAAAACTCCATCTAACAGTTGGAAACAGGTCAGACTTTGAGTAAACGGGTATAACATCCCGGAAACTGCTGTTGCACACATACACATATGTGGCTCATTGATTCTTTCCGCAGTTCACCCATAGCCTGAGATGTTAGTCTTCGATGACGATCATCAGCCCAGCTTGAGGTTAACCTGACTTTGTGTTTTTCATTAGATTTGCATTTGTACTTTCTGATAGCACTGCCAATTAAATGAGAGCATGTTGTGGCATTTGTCTTCTCCGGAGCTCATAAGCATGGCTTTGTGTCAAGGCTGATGGGAGTCATGTGACCCATAACAAATAACGGATTGTTTTCATAATTTTGCAATATGTTAAAGGTGCTGCTCCCTATTGGATCAATTAAAGACAGGGCGCCAATGAAAGGAACACAGAGAGCAATCTCACTGACCCTACATGTTGTTGTTATTGTTATTGTTGTTGTTTTTTTTAAAACCATGTACACATGAACTCCAATAGTGTCACCTGTCTTGTCCTTTAGGTCATATTAATTCTATGCGTGTTTATATTTTTAAAGACATAGGAGGATAATAATAATAATGGTTTACACTTCTATAGCGCCTTTCACAAACCCAAGGACGCTTTACAAACACAAAAATAAACCAACAAATAAACAAACAAACAAAAGAATATCATCAAGAATGAAAATAGTTTAAGTGAGTTTTGAAGACGGAAAGAGAGGGTGAAGTGCGTATAGATGAAGGTAGGGAGTTGCAGAGTGTGG
>JAMWET010006615.1:140000-160000 GCA_024036415.1 Prochilodus magdalenae | reverse complement strand
TCATTTAATTTCATTTATTGGCTCTTTAAAGCAATGTGGCTTAGTAATGAGCAGATAGTGAACGGGGCTATACACACCTTGCATGATAAAAGGGGCCTGCCAAGAGAGGAAAGAAAAGAAGGGCCATTTAATAAATACATAAGAAATAAGCAGTGGAAATGAGGAAACTAGGTCTGTGCAAAATTGGAAAAGACTGAGATTGCAATTTTAGTTTTATTTTGATATATATATTTGTAATATTTATTGCAATTTGAAAAAAATCTGGAATTCTTTTTTCCAAATGTCTTGAACATCAATATTTAGAAAACATTATTTACAATGATTTGGGCTGAAAATAATGATAATGACGATGACAATAATAATGACAGTGATTATAATAGAAGTAGTAATAATAATAATAATACTCTTGTGAATGCGAACCATGTTTTCTTGAACTGTAATGCTCAAATGCAAAAACAGGTGAGCACCATGACTCCTCTTGTGTGCATCCAAGACGCTTTAAAGCAGTGTCAAGGAACCGTGCAGTTATTTCTTTTGGATCAAGCAGTAAAAAAAAGAGTTGTAGAATTACACGTTTTATTTAACTTGTCTTATTTAACATTGCGCATTCTGAGATACGAGTGTTTTGCATGCACACCTTGCAATGACGATGCTGAAGCGGTATATTGTGCAGCCCTAGTGGAAACGTGCGACAGGCCTGTAGTCCTGGACAAAAAGACTGATGACGTAAGGTATCATTGATCAGTGACCTGATAATGGTTTGGGAAAGAGAACTGATAGAGAGGACTGGTTTAATTTTAAGCAGCTTTTTAAGCTAGTTTAAATATCATGTACATACACTGCTTAATTAATGTGGATGTGGCTTAGAAACAAACTCACTCATCCCCTGCAGGTTCATCAGTCAAAGGTTTGTCCTGATGGCAGATCTGTGTTTCAATAGTCAAGGCACACCAGCAAGATCTTACCTGTACACCTGTATTTACAGTCACAATTGTTAAACTGAGCTGAAAATCCCATATCGCTAGAACACAAACACAAGAGAAGAGAAACTGAATGTCGGTTGATCTTTTCCTTGTAACGAGTGATCATTTTTTATTGGTTCATTCGTTTTGAAATGTTCCCTCACTGCAAACAGCAGCTGGTGTTTTCAAACTTTAAAAGAAATGAGGTTTTAATACAATTGTGGTGATAAAATGCAAATTAAGGTGATAATAAAAATTCTAAATGACCTGGAATTGAACGAAAGAGACTTTATAAATATATACATGGAGATCTGTTGGCCCTCTACTGACCTTCCACTGGAATTAAATGGTACAGCTGTGGTGAGTCATTCGGGTTCCCGGGCACCACCATCTGCAGCACCCTGCAGTGGGACAATAACATTACCACCATTGCCAGGGAAGCTCTGCAGAGTTCTTTTCCACGTCAGCTCAGCAAGCTCTGCATCTCAAATCTTGGAGGCACAGCTCAGTTTTTTGCAGTCCTGAAGCCCAGTTTGCTCTCATCCAGAGAGACTTGACAGTGGAGTTTCTAATGTTGTAGACAGCAGCTCTGAAGAATGCTATCACTAAAACCCAGTGGGGAGGTCTTAGGGCCTTCTAGGCTTTCGGAGCATAATGATTTCTGCAGGCTGAAAATGCTTTACTTTATTACAGCACTTTTTTATTCTTGTGTGCAGCCTTCACATTGCACAAGCGAGAACAGTCAGTGCCACTTGTTATTATATTCTCGTGGAAGGAAGTGGATGCACCAGCTGAATCCACCTGGACTGATTATGCTCCACCTGACATGCAACTGGATCTAGAGGCAACCAATAAACGTCCATGACCCTTTTCCCCAACCATCATGTTCAGCTGCCCCGCACTCTGGAGACGAGGGCCAGGCAAAAAAAGCTGACTGTGAATTGAGTGTGATATGGATATGTGACTGAGGGTGATGTACACAGAGCAGCCGGGACATTAAAACAACCTTCTTGTTTTTATTTGTATTATCCATTTTATTAGGTCCATTTACTATATAAAGGTGTGCTTGGTTCTGTAAAGGAATTTGTGCCTGGCCTCATAATAACACTGAATACCTGACAAAATGAAAAACAGAACCTCTGTTAAATTGTTTTCACATATTTTGGCCTCTCCACTGAAAAGCAATACAGTTATAAAAAAAAATTTAGTGCTGAATTTGGGTCAAAAATAAAATTAAATAAAAAAAAAAAGTCAAAATTAAATAAAATAGACTGTGGAATTAAATTAAAGCACAGATGTATTGGTTTCCACTGTGTGGGGCATCAAACATGTATGCAGTGATTACAATAGGGAGAAAAAGGTAAACACAGTGCACAGGAGACTGGGTTTAAACAGGTGAGACATGCAGAGAATGTGCCAAATAAATAAAAGGAAAAAGATACACTACACTGATTTAATGTCACTGGACCTCTACAGGAGAAACTGTACTAATGCAGGGTTGGAGTTAAACGAATGAAACACTGAATTACTGTCAGAATCAAATACAATCATCATCGCAACGCTGCTACATTTCACTGTGTGGTGCTTTAAACATGGCAAATCAGCCCAAGCAGTGCAGAATTCATACCACAGTGAAATGTAATCACCGTCCAATCACAGTCCTCTGCTGTATTTGGGCGTGGCTGAGAAACCGAAGTCAGAAGTAATCACTCGTAGCTGCAACTTCATCCAGAGAAAACGTCCTTTCGTGACCCAATACAAAGGAAATAAGCACACTAATTCCACTAATTCAGCAAATTCTTAAAATGCCTGAAATTCCTGAAGTCTTTCAGGAACAGCTCTGGACTCCAGCAGTCCATCCACGAGCAGCGTCCTTGAAAATACCTGTCGTAATCCGCAGTATCCTTTAACCTTGGATTAGAAATACCAGACGGGCTGTAATAGCTACTTGTTCGTAGCTCCTGATTCGTTTGGCTCCTTATTCTCAGCTTCGGATTCGTTTTGGTCCTACTCCGCAGCCTCTGTTTTGTTTGTTTCCTTATTCACAGCATCTTATTTTCTGTGTAAAGTTCCACATATAAAGCTAAAGTGAGTGTTCATTTTTGCAAAACGTTTACTTTTGCTGCCCAATCCGAATTTACACTTTAATTTAAACTGATAGTGCTTCCTTATGAAAAGGCCTCCTTATTTAATCTAAGGTTTTTAATCTATTCAGCTATAAGCACAATTACTCAATATGCCATAGCACCAACTAGTTATACCTCATCATCATTAATGCCTTTTTTTTTTTTTTAAAGTTCTTTATTAATCTTTGTGCAACAGACACACCGAATGTTATCCTGGGAAAGGAAAGCATCCTTTTATATGAAGAGGTTTTGTTGTTCTGTTTATTAGTAAAGCCAAATCTATACAGAACTTTAGCTTTTAATTTGTTTACCTGTGCAGTGTTGCTCACGACAATGTGTTGCCAGTCTTTTTTTTCTTTTTCTTTTTTTAAAGTATTAAATCAGTTCTACACCTTAAATTGTTATCTGGGTATTTTTTGTTTGGTGGACTGTTCCCGCTTCGGTAATGATACACCATCAACATAATACATTTACATTTATGGTATTTAGCAGACGCTTTTATCCAGAGCGACTTACATCCATGCTTAGTGCTCCGTTGGATAATGTTTCCCAGCTAGTACAGGAAGGTTAGAGTCTAAACTGGCCATGAGCTCAGACACTGCCCGCACAAGGGCTGGTGTTGATACCTAAAGAGATCAATACCCAGACATGTATAAGCATAAGTGCACTACCTAGCAACCCCAGCCCAGCTCTCATACCTAGAGAGAAGAAAGGTCAAGAACTCAAAACCTACCTTACTAACAGAAGAACAAACACTAATCAGAACCCACACTGATTCTAGAAGGAGACACTTCATTATTATATCTGCCTTAAGCCACTTCCTGCAGTTCACACCTTGGATTAACCTGAAACCACAGCTAAGGCTAGTAATTACAATCTATCTATCTATGCATGTATCTATGTAGTGAAGTAGATCAGTAATTTAAAGTCACACAGTGAACTGTTACTTTCAAACACTTTTGAACAGATAAATGTATTTACTTGTACTAGATATGTTGGAGCCATTTATTGTGTGTTTAGATTTTAATACATATTGTAAATGTTGTATTCATAATTTGCAACAGGATTTAAGTTATATTTCTAATATATGAATATTTGTATTGCATTTGAGAGATATAAGATTGCTTTTTGTTTGGGATGCAATCTGATTGGCTCCTGAGCTTGGTATAAAAACCGTGGGCACGCATAGAAGGGTAGAAGCCTCGAGCCAAGGAGCATCACAGTCTTTTGACCGTCACGTTATTTGATTTTAAGTCAAGAATTCATCTTTTATTTGTATTATCTGAAGTTCATAGTAAAGATACAAACTAGAAGAAAGGTTCGGATTCAAGACTTTTTATTTATTTACACGTGTAAATATCGTGTAAAAGAACTTTGAGGTTAGTGAGTTAGCAGGCTGCACTCACAAGAGGAAGTTCTCTATTGAAATACATGAGGTGGGCTTAAATGGAGCATAGTGGGCTTAAACGGTTCCGCAGTGAGGAATCCTGAAAAAAGACAATGCTTTCCTTTAAAATGTAAGATATGCTCACAAAACCATGCATGAAGCCTAAAAATAGTTTGCATCAGACATTACAGCAGTTACTACTGTGCCCACATTCAGAAATATAAAGTTTTGGCCATTGAATATTAGCATGTGCTCGCTGCAGTTTGCATGCATTTTGATGGATGTACCATTTAAACCGACCTGTGTAAGAAAAAAAAGTGAATTTATTAAATTAATCCGCTCCACTGAACAATCTATGATGCATTTATCTAATTATCAATGTTAAATGAATAACAAAATGCGTACTATTTGTAGCTGACAACCTTAATTCTTGTAGCATTAACAGGGCTAGGCGTGTTAGCATGAGATTAGTTACGTTTGCTAGCTCATATAACTCATCTTTCCATTAAAAGGGAAACAGTATAATTAGGCAAAATACTATTTATTTATATATATCAAAATTGGTACATTTATCTCTTATTTTACATAATATTAATGTACTTACTAAGGACCTGGCTGAAAATTGCTGATTTCTGACAGATCCCAAAACACCAAGGTTTTAAGGTGTCTTCTTGTCAGGGGTCTAGTGGTTGGTGTAGCTCAGCGGATAACACCACTGCCCGCCAGAGAGCCACCACCACATGTGGGAGACTGGGGTTCGAATCCCAGTCTGGGTGACTATGCTGTGCCACACCAATAAGAGTCCTTGGGCAAGACACTACATTGGCCTACCTGATTAACCTTGTAAGTCGCTCTGGATAAGAGCGTCAGCTAAATGCCGTAAATGTAAATGGGTCCCGAGACTGAACTCAACAATGGAAATTGTGATTTGTGCATGGGCTTAATGGGTACACTTACCCTATATCTGCCTTGAGCCACTCTCTGTGATTCACTTACAACTGAGACTAGTAATTACAATTACTAATTTCAATTAGAATGAACTCTTCATTAATAATACCTGCTCTGTGATGGTCCCAACTATTAAAGAACAGGGTAACATAGTATACAGAGAATCAGATCAACTAGAGTCTGTAATTGTAATTGTAATCTACAGTGTGCCGCAATATGGTATGTGGAGCTGATGAAATGGACCCGTGTGGATGCAAGGAGGTTGTTCTAATGCTTTGGATAATCGGTGTATGCTTGTGTTATGTTACCCCAGTGCACGTCTGTCGTAATCCATTTGTGCTGTGCCATTATTGGGAGTTTCCTCACCTCCTCCGTAGCTGTCAGGTTTCTCTCTGCTTCCACCTTCTACAGGGCCAAGTTTCCACAGGTAATAACCTCTGCTGAGAAGGTCACTAGCTGCCAGCTCATTAGGGCCTTGTAGATATCAAATATGGAAGTTACCCGCATTACCTCTTCATTATGACACAGACAATTATAACTGCCGTCACTAAAGTATCCTTCCGCTCAATCTTTTCATTCACACAGTCCTGGAATATTCTCTTATTGGTTAAAATAAAAAAAAATAAAAAAATGTTTCACAGTGTTCTACAATGCCATAAAAAATTCTAAGGGGTCTTCTTAAGGGGTCAACCAGACCGTCAATGCTTTTTCTCTGACCTTGTGCATGATATGTTAGTTTGAACAAACATTTTGATTGTCCCCGGGGGGTTTTGAGAGCTGTGTGAATGAGGGGGACCATTTTAGGGCAGTGTTCCTGAATACATTACACTCATCATCAACAAAAAATTACACCCAAGGGAATCAACCGACAGGAACGAAACTTAGTGGGCAGGGTTGACATAGCGAGACATGCGAATGATTCAAGTTTCACGCTCGGCCGCACATGTGATGTAAGCAAGGACGTGCCTTATTGCTGTACCTGACTGACCCAACAGCCACAATAGCTGGCATTCAGTAAGCATTGATGCCCTCCATGAGTCATCCTGCTGGCAGGTGGCTGCATCATACGGGACTACATGCACACAGACCGTTACGACAACTGCCCTTAACACCAAGCATCACCCAAGACTGCACAGGTGTTGTGCCAGGCTGTCATGGCGTGACTCAGAATGGCAGTGGGTCATCTCCAGTGAGGAGTCCATGAGCACAAAGAGGAATGGTTGTTGTCACACGTCTGGTGTCACTCCACCTCCACCCCTAATGCACATCTTCAGGAACTGTGTGGGAATGTTCACGCTGCGCGAGATGGATTTGGGATGAAGACGGATGCTGGGTTAGCTTAACGCCATACTGAGAGATCAATAAATACAGTCTAAATGTATCATCATTTATTGTTCCTGGTCACCTTTATCTTCCTTCCCGACAGCAGTGAAAGGAAGTTGTGGGTGCAGCTGTTCTTTTGATGATGAGTGTATTATAAGGCAGCTTAGCACAGAGGTTAGCTTATGTTGTCTGGAAGCCACAAAGTTTGGATGACATGCTGAAGAACTTGTAAGGCTGCGGTGCAGGAGCCAGACCCGGGAAAAGGCACTGGTCCCGGGACTCCCTAAAGACACACGCCCAGGACACACTCCATGCGGGGTAGAAGTGGCGTTTATTGGCCCAGGTAACCACACATCTCACCATTACTGTCCGGAGTAACTTAGAAGCAGCTGCATCAGACGGGAGGCTAGGCTACAACTAGCTCCTTCGTCCTTCGCAGTTTTATCAGTAACAGGATTAGTTTTTGCTCTGCATCTCCATAATCAGTTCAAACTGAGCTCAAACTGAGTCACAGACATTCAAGCTGTATCTGAGAGCTCTAATAAGTCTCCTTCTCCTGAATGAGGTGGTGAAATTGTCTGTGCCCTGTTTACTTTACCAGAATGGAAAGTAGACCACCTAATGTCATTATTTCCCCTTTCGGTGAGGAGTAAAGAAGATCTCTGTCTCTTTAAGACACTCGGTCCTATAGTTCATTACTGTAGCACTGTGATGAGGCTTTCTTGTTTTGTTTTTTTTTCGCACTGATGTGATGTGGTGGCCATAAATGGCGTAGGTGGCCCAGGCTTAGGATCTCAGAATGTGAATGAGGTGGAACGTATTAGAAAAGGGAGAATGTGGTGTGAAGTTCGAGACCCCTGTTTCCAAAACAGTGTGTGAATGGAGGGGAAAATTCAGCCTGAGTGTGCATGCGGTGGAACGTTGTGTCTAGGTGTATCCATGTGTGAAAGGATACATTTTGAATTTAAAATTCAATTTTAAATTGAATGCTGTACTTTATAGGGAGCCAGTGGAGTTTTAGAGGAATGGGTGTGATGTGATTATTGAGATCGGATATGAATAAGGAGATGGACAGAGTTCTGGACCCTCTGGGGTGTATGAAGAGAGGAGAGGAGCTAATGCCAGTGAGATATTGAAGGCTTGAAGAAAAGTTTTGGCAGCACACTGACAGAAGCATGGTCTGATTTTGGAAATATTGCCCAAGTGGAAAAATTAGGTTTCAATAATAGATGAAACATGAAAAAGTTGAGTCGAGGATGACACCCAGATTTTGCACAGGAGCGGATGGGACACAGTTGCATCATCAATGAGAAGAATGAGAATTTTTTTATTATTAAGTGTTGCTTTGGATTTAAAAAGGATGATTTCAGTCCTACTGCTGTTTATCATTAGGAAGTTGTATTTCATCCAGCGTTTGATAGGCAAGTTTCCAAATGACTAAGTAAGCGTCTAATGGATTTATTCCTAAAATAAATCTGGGTGTTATCTGCACAACTGTGAAAATCCATCTTAAAGTGATGTATGGTGTTACCAAGAGGGAGTAAATAAATGATGAGCAAAGGAGGTCCAAGGAATGAACTTTGAGGTGGTAGAAGTATAGCCAGAAAGAATGATGAACTGCTTTATGTCACTTGGGTAGGATGCAAACAAATCAGCCTCACCCTATTCATGCTGTCTGGACAGGAGATTTTAAAACGGCCTTAGTGGGACAAACCTGTCTATCCATAATGACATGCATGTATGAATATATGAAACACCATTCCAAAACGTTTGTTCTAAGTCATAGTTTTGACCTTGGTTAAAATTAAAATGCCATAGTTAGATCTGAAGCCGGAGAGTCAACCAGGACATCCCACAAAAACAGTAAGCGAAAATATCTAATAAGCATTGTACAGTTCTGGCTGATTAGCAAAACACAGGAAGTGGTTGTTTGAAGGAATTGCTACGGTGGCCGAGAAAGCCCAACGCACTCCAAGTTTAAAACGCGCTGCAAAGTCTCAAAACACAAGCATCGAGTTAAAAAGCGCACAACATTAGCCAAACGCGCAGCAAGATCTGAAAACACAAGCATCAAAATGAGAGCGCTTGCAAACCATTAACCGAACGCCCTGCAAAGTCTCAAACGCACAGCAAACACTGAAAACACACGCAGCTTCCAAAACACAACGGAAGTGTTTCCGAGGGACACTGAAAGTGGACGGACCCATTCGAGAGCGGGGTGCGTGAACCTGGAGGTAGAGAAATGTAAACACAAGAAACTGGCCAATAACCCAGTGATAAACTTTCGCTGGAACTGGCCAATAACCCAGTGATAAACTTTCGCTGGAACTGGGGCTGTCTCGGCTCTACGTCCAGTTGTGTTTTCAGTGTTTGCTGTGCGTTTGAGACTTTGCAGCGCGCTCGGTTAATGGTTTGCAAGCGCTCTCATTTTGATGCTTGTGTTTTCAGATCTTGCAGCGCGTTTGGCTAATGTTGTGCAAGTCGTGTCATTTTGATGCTTGTGTTTTGAGACTTTGCAGCGCGTTTTAAACCTGCTTTGGGCTTTCTCGGCCACCGTACATTGTCCGTAAGAGGTTGCATCAGTTGCTATATATAATGGTCATACCTTTTTTTGTTTACACCATCTGCTCAGTGCTTCTATGACCTTTTTGTTTTTGTTTCTTAATAAACTAAAGCATTTATTGTTATTATTATTATTATTATTGTTATTGTTATTATGCACTGCTGAGCCTATTAATGCAGGCTGCAGTGGTATAACCCATAAATAAATAATGTGGGCGAGCGGTTAAGGCATTAGGTCTTGTATATGACATGCTAGCGGTTTCTAACTCATTCCTTCATAGCATGGAGTCCCCAGCAAATTCATAAAATTCATATGTGGCTATGGTGTGGTCACCACAGCTTGTTCCTCATGCTGCTTTACTGAGCTACTTTACTGTCACTGTTAGAAGAAGCGGTCGTACCATGGACTCTCTCTCTACTGAGATCTACCAACATGACCAATCACTCACCAAGCATAGACTCTCATACCTATAAGTGGTGATTGATAGAGAGAGAGAGAAAGCAGAGTGAAAGGGACAGTGGGGCTCTGCTGGCTGTGTGTGGTGGTTCAGATATACAGGAGTTATGTATAAGTCATGTATAGTCTAGAATAAATAAATGAAGGAATGAATTTTGAGGTCTCTGCTATTACAGTAATTTGATTTAATTTGATTGTGGTTCTGTAGCCAACAGTTCAGTGCCTCGTGAAATCAGGTTTCACTTCAGTCTGATTTGATTGTATTGGTTATGTTATTTTTCAGCCCACTGGCTGCTAACGTTGCCACAGTGTATATCCCTCTTTCTCAGTCATAAAAATTTGAATAGAATGTTATACATGTTGCTTAATGTGACTGTATGAAAGAATAGGAATGTGTTTTATGGAGTTAGGGAAAATCAGTGTTGTCCCTCTATAATAGGTAACTGGTAATACTTCAGTTTAAAATAAATTAACAACCATGTGTGACTGGGTGAATTTTTTATACTCCAACTGTAGTTTCTAACATTATAATTAAGAATATCTGTCTTAATTGTATTGGTGTATATCATGGTATAGTGTTTTGATGTGTATTGTTTTGCAAATAAAACCATTTTAGATGTTTTAAGTAAATGTTTTATGGAATTGTAATGAATGGAAGTATGGTGTTAGGTGGGTGCTCTCGTGGAGAGGTGGATACTTAGTTTCCATGAAGAGACACGCAGGGAACGCGTCGTGAAGGGGTTTCGGAGCCAGTTTAATGAACAATGAGAAAACCGAGACTTCGCTCGTCACAAGTTCCCAGATAACACCAGCTGGAGAACCCAGGCTACAACCTAGTACAGTTCACCACACGCACATTCTCTCCCGCGCTTTCCTCCACACTCTCCATTATTCACTCCGGCTCTCTTCACTGCACCTGCCCTAAAGTGACCATGTTATAGACTTATATATTTTTATAGACTTTTATATACTTCGGCCTGCTTCGCAAACTTTCTGATATATATCTTTATATCTATATATATCTATATATCTACTGTGTGTATATATATATATATCTTTATATCTATATATATCTATATATCTACTGTGTGTATATATATATATAGCAAAAGCTGTACTAAAGGTTGGTTTTGTCCAAAGATCATTTCTGTGCGTCTCTTAAGGCTGCTGCACAGCCGCAGCGTAGCATCCCATAGCAGATTGTTGCTGTAGATTACTATGTGTGCCTTTACTCGCAAACTTCAATATGTGACCGTCAGATGCTGCTGGAATTCAGAAAACATTACAGGCCATCCATACTATTGGTTTTAGTTGAAAGCCTGCAGAGCCTTCTGAGGTTGTAGCCAGATACTGTAGCATCGCCTGAAGCAGCTGGATGAATGAGGATCGAATGTCACAGGCAGTTCACATGGAGAGCCAGCTAGTCTTCATGCTAGGCCAATGGCTAATGGCTTACCCCAAGAGACTGGCTTTTCTTTCCACTCTCTTTAACTCCATTAACTTATTTCTCTTTACAATCTGATGTCTGCTCCTTTTTAATAAACCGGACTAACCCCCCTCAGGCTGCAACCCCTGTATGAGAGACGAGGTAATCGGCACTGTTTGTATGTGGTATTATCTTATTATATTTATTTTAACACGCGGAGAAACACAAATCAAATAACAAACTATAAGTCTATAACAGTTATAACAATCTTATAACTTTTTTATTGTCATTTTAATAAAATTTATGCAAAGTAAATAGCAAGAATGGCAGCTCATATTCTCTTACTTTAAGTGTTATATCAATAATTTGTCTGAATATTATGAAATGGGTTATTGTGGCTCTGAAAGCTGATTTATATGTTTATATTGTGTGGAAAGTTCATTAAGAATGGACCAACAGAAATGGCCCAAAACTGCTTGGAAAGACGTCTGGTTCCATTGACTTCCATTCAAATTAAATGAGGCTTTTGGCTTCTCCTGTAAAGTTGCCATTTTGGAGATACCCGTTTTTCTTTAAACAGTGATGGTATACAGTCTCTTAGTCCATTGGAAAGCTGTTCATATAAAAGATGTTGGGTAATGATTAAAATAGCCGTTCCTAATATAGAATAGGTCAGAGGTTACGATGTGTACTGTAGAGACACACAGTGACGCAGGTGTACCTCGCTGCCCCTCTCTGTCTCATGCGCGTGTGGTGGTGTGTGTTTGCGAGAGAGATGGGTGAAGGGAATTGCTTCAGGGAGTTTTTGAGAGATGAGGCTGTCTGTTTCTTTTGTGTCCTTTAGAAAGGATAAAGAGAAAGTACCAGAGGAAAGTGTGGGAGCCTGCTTCGGTCAGCGGCTCAGACCAACACTGATCTTCACTGACCACAAACAGTTGGAGAATACATGTCCATCAGTTCTCAGTAACATGCTGACCTCTTTTTATAGCAGTCATGAAAAGCCATTCCAGACTGTTTAGTAGGTGGCTCAGCTCAGCTGTTTGTGCTTCTTCTTCAGTGGCTTTGATGGAATGTGTATGATTTACAGGCCTGAGGTTTTGACTTCATAGGTGCGCAAGCAAACCAACATTGTATAATTGTCTTTTCGTTGCGTTTCTGTTTCATCTGTGCACTCATCTTTTCTGGAGAGGTGTCTCACCCCCTCCTCCTTCCTTCTCATTCTTCCCCCACCCCCCCCCCCCCCCCCCCCCCCCCCCCCCCCCCCCCCCCCCCCCCCCCCCCCCCCCCCCCCCCCCACCTCCCTTCATCTCTCGCCAAAAATGTCCCAGCTAATCTAATAATTACAAAGGAAAACATTTCATTCAATTATGTTAATTCAAAATAACAACGTCAGTGTGGATAATGCCAACGCCCACCCCTTGTGTCCTCTTGATGTTAGGTCAGCGCTAATCAGCACACCAGATATTCAAGAATTGTGCCGCCTTTGAGCCAACAGTTTATAATATGTGCATTTGTGACATCATTAACCACATGACAACATCATGTGACCAACCAATTGATACCCATGGTTTCTGTATCTGTATTGTTATCAGTATGGAATGAAATTCAGTGTCAAAAATCTCTATCTGTGATCTGTCACAAAACGAGGCTAGTAGGTGCTGAAAATTCAGAGTCAGTCTACCTGGATCAGATTTGGATGGATGGATCTGACTCCAGTAGTTTTAGTTAAACAGTGCTTTGCAGACAGACTTTTATTTCCCCAGAGATGCACAGGTGGGAATTTTAACACTGTGCTTTGTTATGTCTGCTGATGCTGATACGTTAACCTTTCTAAAATGTTATGTAAGTGTCCGGTTCTTCCAGAGTATCATGAATCCATTTTCAAAAATCTGTTTGAAATATCAGCCATCCGCCACTGCTGATATTATTTTATTTGTGGTTGGTGTAGCTTAGCGGATAACACCACTACCTGCCATGGAACCACCACCACGTGTGGGAGACTGGGGTCCCTCACACTACATTGGCCTACCTGTAATATGGTTAAGTCGCTCTGGATTAGCGTCAGCTAAATGCCAAAAAATTTAAATGTAAATGTAAATTTGTGGATTTGTGCCCATTTTTCTCCCCAAGTCAGTCATTGCTAACTACGCTTCTTAGGACTGCCCGGTCACACAATGCTACCAAGCTAGGAGGGTGAGGCTTTCTTTAATCTTAGTCTGTCGCTTAAGGAAAGCAACTGGTGGCTGTTAACTTGGAGTGAACCCGTCTTTATGAAAATGTCAGAAATTCCATATCATCAGAACTTAGTGATTTACCCCAGGCTAGAAATATTTGGTCATTTATAATACAAAACAAACTTCATATACAGACCACTGCTTCATTTAGACTGTTTTTCTCTTTAGCTGATTGTATCCGCCATATGTTGTTTTGGTCCGGCTCTAGCACGTAGGTAACAAGCCAGGAGGGGACGGAGTGGATGAATAGATGAGGAAACCCTGCTCCTTCTACAGAGAGTAATGGTGCAAGTGTGCGGTTTGAAATATTCATCTTTCATTCATTATTTATGACTTGGATATCAGTGACTGCTTCGAGGATGAACCGCAGACAGCAGGTTGGTTTTTGTGTGCGTCGGAACGCTTAGCTCAGGGTGTCTTTAAAGTATTCAGAGGAGGCGGACCTGGCTTCTGTAGGGAAGTTCGCTTTAATGGGGTTGATTTTGCTGTGGTCAGCTTGGCTCTTTGCCCACTGGCGAAAAGCACTGCGTCTGCACCCTTCCGTATGTATGCGTGCTTGTATGTGTGTGTCAGAGAGAGACACTTTGGCCTCTTTACCACTAGAGCCATATGGTTCTGGTTCTGCACTGTGCCCTGGCGCTGTGATTACACTCTGTTACCTGAGATGCTACAGTGTGCTGCACTATTTACGATGGAATTAAAAATTCAGAGCCAGAATCTGACAAATTCAAGCTTTTATGCTGGAAATATGTCTGATTAGAAGATCTAATCTATCCTATCTGTATTTTACGCACAGAGCTCCTGATTAATAAGTGTTATGGTCATTCATTTTATCAGGTTTGGTTCTTCTTTCTGCGTTTTCCAGCTAGCTGGTGCTGTAGCGCCATCCCAATTCAAGCTATCACTTGATCCTAAAACCACGAGACACGAAAGGCGCTCTCTGGACTACTGTAGCACCATTTAGGCTCTACATGGCGGCCTCTGTTGGAGGACAACCTGCTTTTATGTAGGCTGAGTTAAAGCTAACAGGTAATTACAGACTGCTGAAAATAGTTTAGCATATTGTGTTTCCTTTTTGCTAATAGAGCCCTCCAAAAATCTGCCACACTAATAACCCTGCACAGTTTTTAGCATTTGTGTAGTGATCTGAGCATGCAGGTTTTGCACAACGCTAATTACCAATTCTATTTATTTTGCTACGTTAGCCTCTGAGCTCTAGCACAAAGCTAAAGAAGCAGACCTCAGACAGCACATAGCTGGTCAACTCACATTTCTGTCAGACAGTGTGGCAGAATGCACTTCGTTCCTCACCATTGCCTTCTGTTTCGACATTCGTGCCCCCAGCACCATGCCCCCGGTTGCTTCCCTCCTCTCCTTTCCAAGCTCTTCTCTCACCCCTCTCTCACCCTCTACGTCTTACAGAGGGAAGTGAACCGTCCTCAGCGTCCTATTTAACCACAGAATCATTAATCCATTGACAGTGTGAACATGAAGCTGGGATACGTGCATGCGCCAGGTGGGAAATGAATGCGTGACCTGTTGAGGGGCCAGATTGTAGCAGGTGATGTGGTGTACTTGCGCCAGTTGAGTGTGTGCCAGCGTGCATGCTGGGCTACATATTCTCCTCCTCCCCCGCACGTCTGTGAGGGTTCCTCCACCCTCACTCTCTCCTCACTGCGCGAGTGTGTGTGTATCTGCAGGTTTAATGCTTGACCTGTTGAGCTGGCAGATTGGAGCGGTCTGTGAGCGGCGTGCCAGTTGGCTGGTGATCAAGTGTGTGTGTTTGTGTATGAGCTCTTGTCCATATTGTTTGCTGTGAATGAGCAGAACGGGGTTAGAGATGAAAACACGTTTCTAATAGTTGTTTATTCCTGTGTTGAGCATTTTGCTAACATGGCTTAATTACTTCTAGACAAGCGATTCTTGACCTCTTACATGGCTTTCATATTATTTCTATTTGGAGCTCTATATTGTAGCGCAAAATAGATTCATTATTTATTTTTCAATTTAAAGAAATGAAAAATGTTTTTCTCTGTTTGTTTGCCAGTGCTGCAATGTGCCCACACATTTCTCCCAAGTGTTTTTTTTTTTTTAATTAACCAAACAAAATTTTTGTGGTACTTTCAAAGTTCTATTTTTTTTTACTTTTATTTTGTTTTGTATTTCTCTAAACTGTATTGCATTCTTAGTAAACTCTAGGGAATGATATGTGGATCGGGTAAAAAGAAGCTCAGCTGCTGTCATAATACTTTTGTCGTGTTAATACTGTGTTGGAAAAAAAAAACATTAGCACTCTTATTTTTTTATAAACAAAGTTTATTTATTAATTTTTCAATTATAAATACTTATATAATAATTATTGCAAAAAAACATATTCAAACTTTAAATTTCAAGAACCCCCCCACTCCCACCCTTTCACTGAGAGAACATAATTATAATAAATAAATAAATAAAATTAATTACACACAAAGAAAATAATAATAATACAAATACAAAATACAAAAAATAATATATAATTAAAAATATAATTAGAAAAAAACAAGGATAAAGTAGATACATATACACTTTAAAGTACACATACATAGAAAAGAAATAAATACATACTACAACCTATATATCAACAATAATAAAGAGTAATAAAATGATAGGGGCCAGAAACAGTATATTTTTGTATATTCGCTATAGACTGACAGATCAAGAGGGGCACTCTTTTATTTTAATCTGTTCTCCCTTGGAGGGTGGTGTTGAGTAATCTTAATTTATTTAATATTTGTTAATACACCCTCCATCAAACGAATAGTTAATACCGCACAGTTTCCTAACACAACATGCCAGACGTCTCGGCATGGAGCTGTAGAGGTTCCCAATGGTGTCCTGTGATAATCCATCCCATGCAACTTAAATATCTTCACGCAGTTCGGTAGGGGTGCCGTTGTTTTGTGCCCTGAACCTGAGAAACAGTCAGCATTAGCTCAATAACCTTTTCATTAAAGGCTACACAAACAAATACCTATACATTGCTATATACGCGTTTGGTCTGTTCATCATACAGTGTGTATACAGTGTAAAGCTTTGTGCCGGTGGGCGGAGAGAGAGAGTGTTACCCTTCATTCAGTAACTCATTGATCAGTTTGATCAGTGCCCCAAGGATATATTCATATGTATGTGCTGTCGTTCTTTTTTCTCTCCTGCTCTCTTTCTTTGTCTTTTTTGCTCTCTTTCCCCCCTCTAACTCTCTGTCTGTTTATCTGTCTCCCTCTCTCTCTGTCTCACTTTGTACCTGTGTGTCTGTCTATCTGTCTTGCTCTCTGTCTCCATCTCTCTCTCCCTCTCTTTCTGTCTGTGTCTGTTTGTCTATCTGTCTCTCTTTTCCAATCTCTGTCTCTCTTTTCCATTCTCTCTCTCTCTTTCTCTCTCTCTCTCTGCCTATCTGTCTCTCTCTCTTTCTGTGTCTGCCTATCTGTCTCTCTCTCTCTCTGTGTCTGCCTATCTGTCTCTCTCTCTCTCTCTCTCTCTCTCTTTCTACACTCTCTCTCTGTCTGTGTGTCTATCTCTCTCTCTCTCTCTCTCTCTGTGTCTCTCTCTCACCCTCTGTCTACCTGTCTCCTTCTCTCTTCCCATCTGTCTCCCTTTCTCCCTCCTCTGTCACCCTTCATTTTCATGATATTATGAAGAGTAATGATGAGATCATGTGAAGCTTATGGTACCTCCACAGGTGTACCTCTCTCTACCTCCATCTTCCTCTCTCTCTCCCTCTCGCCCTCTCTCCCTCTCTCTCTCCGTGTCTATCTGTCTCTCTCTTTCTCTCTCCCTCTCGCCCTCTCTCTCTCTCTCCATCTCCCTCTCCCTCTCCCTCTCTCTCTCTCTCTCTGTCTTCTTGATGATATTATGAAGAGTAATGATGAGATCATGTGAAGCTTATGGTACCTCTACAGGCGTTGTGCTTCACAGTTTGCCCTCTACCTCTCCTACAGCCCTCTCAATCCATCTCTCTCTCTATTTCTCTCTCAATCCTTCTCTATCTCTGCCTCTCTCTGTCTCCCTATCCATCCCTCTCTCTCTCCATCAGAATTTCTCGTTCTGTATATCTCTGCCTTCTATATATCTATAATTCTATAATCCTTTCTTAGTACCCTAATCTTTCTCTCTCAGAACCTGTCTTGTTCTCTTATTCTTTTTCTTTCTGTATCCCTTCTTTTGTCCTCTTCTGTCACTCCTACTCTGTCTCTTCATTTTTTCATTTGTCTCAGTATCTCTTTCTATATCGCACTCTCAGTATATGTCACATTCTCTCTCTCTCATTATCTTTCCTATTTCCCTTCTCTTCTCATTATGTCACACCTGTTCTCTCTATTCTGCACACTCTCTCTCTCATTCTAATCTACGCTGTTTGTACTCGCTATCACCTCACAGTCACACAGAGATCTGATATTTTGACTGTATATCTTGACTTGCTCATGTCACCAGCTAATAGGAACACCTGGTACTGACTGGGAGCTAGGAACACACCTGCATGCACACATCCCCACTGGTCTCATGTTCCAGACCCCTCAGAATATTTAAATTATTTGCATTTTGCTAGCGATAATTAGCATATCCACCTGTGTATTGTTTTTTTCCAAGTGAATGGATCGTATCATTAGCATGCGGGCACGTTTCATTACAGTGTTCTAATTTCAGGCTAAGTTAGCCTTACAGGCATGAGCGATCAACCCATAACGCATGGGCGAGTTCCTCTCCCCCCACCCACCCCTAGTCCTGAAGCTTCGAAAAACCAAAGCAGCCTGCGGGCAGCGGTGCGTCGTGCTAGCCAGACAGTATGACCGACAATACTGTTATTAGAATTTCAATCACACACGCAGGTATAGCCTCGCTGTTGATGGAATCCAAACTGGCTGAGGAGATAATTGCTTTTCTGAAGTCATGAATACACATGAGCTGTGTGAGCTGTCTGGCTGTGTAGTCCCAGCTACTGCTCACACTCACTGCCCTCTTCAACTTGATTTGGATTAGCTGTAATAAAAAAGGACTGCTAAGGCCCCAGAAACAGCGTTTCCCAGAAACCCCTTGGGTATCGACTAGACGTGTGCACACACTCAGTAATACGGTTTACTGTGATATTGTGATATTGTGATAAGGGGATACAGTACGGCAGTATTTTGGCTGTACAGTTGGTATCTGTGCTCAAAGAACCAAGGAGCGAGTGAAGAATTACACCAGTGTGCAGCAGAAGCTTTTTGGAGATGTGGACGGAGGAGTGGACTGGGGTGTAAAGAGAATGGAGGTGGGATGGGTTTCTGGCTAGCTAATGCTCTGTATGCCTTACTGTAAATACATCCGTTCGTTCATTCATTCGTCTTCTAAGCTGCTTATTCTTTTGGGTCATAGAGGAATGCTGGAGCCTAATTATAAGTACAATAACACATTATGGTATATTTTCGTTACTCGTTAGCCACATCAGTGTCATAGCTCCTGTGCATGTCTTGGCTATTTGGAAAATGGTCGAGTGGTATAAAAATGAATTCCTGTATGATGCTCTCCAGTACTATTTTTCTGCACCATGGATACCATTATAAGCCCATACACAGCGAATCAATAGCAGCGCTGCCTTGGAGACAAACTTGAAACTGAATGAGAGCATGTACAACTTAAATAACTGTTATAAACTCAATAAAATCAGGTTTTAGACAAAACTCCAGCAGTGTGTGCTGCTTGCAGCCATTTCTGTGTTTATACTCGACCCCATACGTGGGAGTTGGCAAATATGAGAGCTCTATCATATAATTTCATAGAGAATACTGCAACAACAGAGGGTTTGTGTTCCATCTACAGAGACACTGCTGCAAAAGTATATCAAGGGCTTGTGCACAAAGCGAGTGTATTGTTTTGGTGCGTGCCATGTGCATGAAGGTATGATAGAAATGATGCAGTGTTGCGGAACATTTGTTTGGACTACTGTCTGCATGTTCTGCCATGTTAGTAAATGCATGCGCTGCTCATTCACACATGCAAGTTCGACAGGTATACTTTTACCAAATGAATGAAAGGTCAACAGGTGAGATTTGTTTCTGTTACATTTAGGCATTTAGCTGACGCTCGTATCCAGAGCGACTTAGATTATCTGTTTTACAGTTAGCCCAGTGTAGTGTTAGGAGTCTTGCCCAAGGACTCTTATTGGTGTAGCTCAGCATTTGCTACCTAGACTGGGATTCAAACCTCCGCCTCCCACATGGGGTAGTAGCTCTCTGGTGGGTAGTGGTGTTAGCCACTGAGCCACACCAACCACACTGTTAGCATGTTAGCATCTGTGCACTAATATTAGCTTAGCTTTCGCTGTGCTAGCTTCATTACCTAGGCTTTAGCAGATGCTCAAAATAAGACTGGTGATTACGGTAAGAATCAAGTTTTGAGCAGGGTGGTATATGCTGTAATAGTCCACACACACAGCTCACACTTCTCATGCAGATATGGAACATGGAAATATAGGCTAATAATATCTGACTTTTCCATATTATTCCATAGTGTTCCGATGATGTTACTTGTTGTGCTATGTTTGTTTTTAGTCATGCCATTAA
>JAMWET010006615.1:112500-137500 GCA_024036415.1 Prochilodus magdalenae | reverse complement strand
GCCATTAAATAACACAGTTGACCACATTCTTTGTGTAGGTGGATTTATCTTATCTGCCCACATCTGACCCTAATTAAAGATATATGTAATATATGTAGCTTTATAGCACAAAAGATTACCATATATTAAAGTGGTGGTCAAAAGAATTGACTAAAGCCGTGACTTGATCAGAGAACACCTCTTTATTGAGCGACCCTCCCACATAAGATCAATGGTTGAAGCTCTGTTATGATTGTATCCTTTAACTCTCTTATACAGCTTATGGATCTGGAGCTCCAGTGTCCTGTAGATTGTGCTAGTCTGCTGTTTGTTGATTTATCTGGATAAGTTATGGCTAAATGCCTTTAATGTAAATGTATCCATAGGTCCCACAAGAGCACTGTCCAGCACTCTCTGGTTAATTTCTAATGTTTGTGTTTGTATGCACTATTTTGCTGAAATAATATTATTAACCAATTTATTATAATTAATATAGTTCATTTATTCATTCATTCATCCTCTAATTTGCTTATCTGGCTGGATCACACAGTGTGTGTGAGCCTAACCCAGCACTTACTGGGTGAAAGGCAGGAAACACCCTGGACAGGTCGTCGGTCTAACACAAACCCGACACACAGACATGCACATTGAATCACACTCTCACACCTGGGGGCCAGATTAGCATCTCCAGTTCACCTGACTGCAAGTATTGGACACAGACACAGGGAGAGCGTACAAGCTCCACACAGCAAAAACCTTGGATGCCCCAACTGGGAATTTAACCAGGCCCTTTTTGCCGTGTGCTTGCCACTGTGTCACCATAACGCCCTAATTAATGAATCAAGTCTCATCTTTATCCTATTTGTAATATTATAGCTTTTGATTGATGTTTAATGAAAAGTCAGAGTCAGTAAGTTGAAGTTGTTGATCTCCTGAATGGGTTAAACTCAGAGTTGAGACTCCTTTGCAGACAAGCACAAAGTGTTAAGAAGTTCAAGTCCAATTTCCAGTTTCTTCTGTGGCAGATTCCGGTTTCCATTACAGAAACATATCTGGTGTCGTCTCTGTCTGTGATGAGAAATGAGAGAAAGAGGGGAAACTGGAGGGAAGAGAAGTTACAAGCAGGGTCATCCAGTGGTCACTCAGCATATTCACTCTGCGGTAGAGTAGAAAGGTGAAAGAGATGGAGAGAAGGAGCGGGCAGGATTCAGGTGGAGCTGGAGAGCGAGAGAGCAAACGGAAGGCGGTGGGGAGAAATATTTTAAATGAAAATGATCCTGAGGGAACCAGGCCAGGATTAAAAACATGAAGTACACAAACGAGGAGCAGGATGGCCAGGATTCGAGTAGGCCTGAGATGTCAGGAGAGGTTGGCTGAGAGAAGAGTCTAGGTGAAAGGACGAGTGAAACAGGAGATATTTTGGGTATGGGGGAGAGAGTGAAAGAGAGAGAGCGAGCATGGGCTCTACAAGGAGAAGTTGCTTAGCAACACCCCGTTCCCCACTGCATTTGGATGGATGGTTTGTTTATCAGAGAGAGAGTAAGCGGGTGATAGAGAGAAGGAAAGTGAGTGAAGAGAAAAGTGGGAAGTTGATTGTGAAGGATGGGAACAACATTATAGAGAGGAAGAATGCAGACAGAGGGATGAAAACTGGAGGGAAAGTACACCCACCCGATCTCTGGACACACACATGCACATGCAAAAGACGATTCCCCGTCGCATTACTTTCTAACATTCCTCTCGCTAGGGCTATTTTTAACTGGCCTACCTAACACACACGTCCACACACACTTAGACCCCGGGTTGCCAACTTTGATGGGGTGAGATTTTCAGATGGCTTATTAATTTTTCATGCACAAGTGAATATCCACTGTTGCACTGCTTTGCCCCTTTGCAGCTGAGGGCCACTGGTGGTATTCGTACATGGTGTTAGACCACCGATAAAACACTGAACACTTCTCTTATTCTTACTAATAGATCATCACGGTAGGCCTTTAGCAGCAGTTGATGTCCTTGGTTTTTACCGTGTTCAGCTCCATACAGTGGTCACTGTGACTGAGCTTCATTCAGACTTTTGTTTGCCAATGATTTAGATTTTTAGATTTGAATCCCTTGTTGATCCCACAGTGGGGAAATTTAGTCTCCGCATTTAACCCATCTGTGAAGTGAAACACCCACAAACACGCTCACTAGTGAACACACACACTAGGGGGCAGTGAGCACACTTACCCGGAGCAATGGGCAGCCCTATCCACGGCGCCCGGGGAGCAGTTGGGGGTTAGGTGCCTTGCTCAAGGGCACCTCAGTCATTACTGTCAGTTCAGGGAATCGAATCGGCAACCCTCCGGTCACAAGGCTGCTTCCCTAACCCCACGACTGCCCAATGGTCACTCTCACTCTAATAGTAATCTGTTGTTCTATTCCGTATTACATTTCATTGTAAATTCTTATCCTTTGGTTAGAGCTGGGTAATATGGGCAAAATATCTAATTGCGATTTTTCTAACCGATGTTACAATTGCGATGTGATAAGTGACTATAAATTAGGGACAAAGTGATTTTGACTCTTGTCAAGCTAAAAGCCAAGTAGTCTGTATTAGACACAATAGTATTCGGGCTCAACAGCAAACACAGAGCAATGATAACCAAGCCGAGACAAAGAGAGAGAGTCTCTGAGAGACAGGCCAGAGTCGAAAACCCGAGAGTCAAATAGCCAGTGAACAGAGCCAGTGGGAGATCAAAAGATGAGTCGAGAGAGCAGGCTGGTAGATCTAAACACACGGTGAGCAACAAGCAAGGCGAACGAAACAGAAGGGGAATCCGGAAGCGAGAGTCGAATAAACACAGTGAGGTCGAGAACGGTAGAAGCGGAGATCTAGAGAAACGCTCGGTATGCAAACTGGGCTTGGAAATACTTCGCAAGGTGGATGTGGGTGAGAGAAGTTTATATAGCGGCTGAGAAGTGAGGTGCAGGGGGCCAATCAATACTCTGGTGACCTAGTGTGCGGAAGTTGAGTATGAGTGGTTGATGTAGCTCAGCGGATAACACCACTACCCGCCAAATAGCAACCACCACACGTTGGAGATTGGGGTTCGAATCCCAGGCTGACTGACTAGGCTGTGTTACACCAATAAGAGTCCTTGGGCAAGGCTCTTAACACTACATTGGCCCACCTGTAATATGATTAACCTTGTAAGTCGCTCTGGATAAGAGCGTCAGCTAAATGCCGTAAATGTAAATGAGTGGGTGTTTCAGGGATCGTGGCAGTGATGTCATCGAGCGGGGTAATCTGGGAAATGGAGTCTGGGAGATCGGAGGTGGTCGGAAAACCTGGAAGGGTGACAGCTTGAGGCTTTAACCCCACCAGTAAACCCACCAGACAGACTGCCTGTTGATTAGGGTTGTGTTGATGCACACAGCACATGGGTTATTTTAATGGTTCTGTATCATCTATAGTTAGTTTACAAGCTCCATGACATGAATTGATGATAATTCACATTAATTGATATGATAATTAATAACATGGGCTGCATTAATAATAATTGCGACTGTGATGTGAAAATTGGACCCTTTTAAAAACTGTAATTTTAATATCAGCCTTACTTTTTGTGTGCTTGTCTTGCTATCCAGTGTGGACCTGAGGAGGATGTGTTCCCCATTTAAGTCTTGATTACTTTCAAGGTTTCTTCCAATTGCTCTGAGGGCGTTTTTCCTCACCACTGTCGCCCTTGGCGTGCTCTCTGGGGGCCTGGCCTCGGATTCTCTGTAAAGCTGCTTTGTGACAACATCCGTTGTAAAAGGCGAATATAAATAAATTTGACTTTGACTCTGACTCTGACTTTCAGCATTCCGTTCCAACAGTCTGCTTTAGTTCTGCTTCGTTCATCAAAGTCCGTTTGCTGATTTGTCTTCCCACAACATGCCTTTAGTGCTTTTATAACATGATGACATTTGCAAAACGGGTCTGCGTTCATAGATGCCGGTTAAACCTGCCTTTAGTCATTACCCGCAGCGCACAGGGACGCATGCGTTTATGCTCTGTGTGCATTTCATTTCGGCTTTTACTCTTGTGGGGAAAAAAAAGCAGTGGGGAAATGTTCCGCTTTGTCAGCCATGCTGGGTACTTCTGGCCTAAAACATGCTGTCTGATTTGTGGTGTTGGTATTTTATGCTCTTTGGCATGCATCACGTGCACAGCCTGCAGCAAGCTAGCCAGCGCTTAAGTAAGCCTAATGCAAGCGGCCACAAGAGCCATCGACTCGCACTCAGCCTCTCAATGACTTCATCGTGAGATTATGAGACTGTGGTCAAGCTGTTAATATCTTAATAGTATCTTCTAAGGCAGCAGTAATATAGGATAAATTCATTATCTTGCCATATCATCTCTGTATAACATTTCTGTGGTCAGCCCCACACTTGGCTATGTTTAAAATGTTACACATAGATAGATAGATATGCCATTTAGCTGACGCTCTTATCCAGAGCGACTTACAAGGTTAAATTAGGTTACAGGTAACGGTACAAGGTTACAGGTAGGCCAGTGTAGTGTTAGGAGTCCTGCCCAAGGACTCCCATTGGTATGGCACAGTGTAGCGACCCAGACCAGGAATCAAACCCCAATCTCAATGACAAGTGTTGCTATCCATTGCACCACACCAACCACACCATCCCAGTTGAGTGAGTTCTTTCTGATATTATAGCCCCTCCCACTGGAGTAAGGAGGAGGCTGGGAGACAGAACGTGGGATGGAGGTAGAGAGCCCTGTTATGGTGAGCACAAGTTCATGAATAAACGTATTGGCTTGTCTAGAGTAACCTCAAGTTGTCTTGCAAGTAATTACTCACGCACATATCAACGAAGAACGAAGAACACAACAGTTAGGAGTCTTGCCCAAGGACTCTTATTGGTGTAGTACAGCCTAGTCACCCAGACCAGGAATCGAACCCCAATCTCCCACATGGGACTGTGGCTTCCTGGTGTATAGTGGTGTTATCCGCTGCACCACACCAACCACCATAATCAAATAAACCTGACCAATACAAGCAAATACCACGGTGTCTCCACACCGTGGACAGTCTCCACAGTGCTTTGTTTGACAAGGAACCAATGCTGCATGGCAAACATGTCTTCCAACTTTGAGTTTGCAGAAAGAACTCGCTCACTTGGGATGGTGTGGTTGGTGTAGCGCAATGGATAACACCACTTGTCATTGAGAATGGGGTTTGATTCCTGGTCTGGGTCACTACGCTGTGCTATACCAAAGGGCATGACTCCTAACACTACATTGGCCTACCTGTAATATGGTTAATCTCGTAGTGGGGAACACCTCTGGATCATAAACATTGGAGGCGTCATAATGAAGGCAGCTAACTCATGTCATAAAGATGAATGGAAACACTGAATAATGGAGAGCTTTTGCAGCTGCACACCTCTGCACTCCATAACAGAAATGTAGTTAACAGTTTCTGGACTGAACTGTAGTCAGTCAGGCATAAACATAATTTGAAGTGGCAGCCTCAGACTCCTTTGATCTGTTATAATACGTCTGTAATTCACGTATGCAAATGTATAATAGGACCAAACCCCAAAAGTTGATTTTTGGTTAACACTGTACCCCCTGTCCATCACATGTATACGTATATGTATAAATAGTCCCCTATTGGTAACACTGCCCCAAGCCCTGTCCTGAATAGCACAAGTAACCCACATGCACATTGTTACCTGAACCACAGTGACTTCTTACAACCACATGTAACATTTGTCACATTTGATTGTTATTGTTAAAATAAGTCTGTAATTCACAGAACTGTGAATTCTTCGCCTGTATATTTATATACATATTTAAAATAAAATTCTTCAGACACCCAAATGTTGATGCGCACCGTATAGTTACTCTAGGTATATTCCTGTAATATGGTATGTTATATACAGGGGTTGGACAATGAAACTGAAACACCTGTCATTTTAGTGTGGGAGGTCTCATGGCTAAATTGGACCAGCCTGGTGGCCAATCTTCATTAATTGCACATTGCACCAGTAAGAGCAGAGTGTGAAGGTTCAGTTAGCAGGTAAGAGCACAGTTCTGCTCAAAATACTGCAATGCACACAACATTATGGGTGACATACCAGAGTTCAAAAGAGGACAAACTGTTGGTGCACGTCTTGCTGGCGCATCTGTGACCAAGACAGCAAGTCTTTGTGATGTATCAAGAGCCACGGTATCCAGGGTAATGTCAGCATACCACCAAGAAGGACGAACCTCCACCAGCATCACGTAGTGACCTGGCCACTATCCTGCAAGAAGAATGGCTTAAACTCCCTCTGACCACTGTGCAGGACGCAGTATATGTCACTCCAAGGACGAACTGACGCTGTATTGGCCGCAAAAGGAGGCCCTACCCCATACTAATAAATGACTGTGGTCTAAAGCCAGGTGTTTCAGTTTCATTGGCCAACCCCTGTATATATATGGTGTTCTCAGCTCTCTTCATTTCACCATTTCACCAATATTATTTTATATTACACCGACTGCTCTCTGTTACTAAACTCAGAACTACTTTGATTCTCTATGAATTCTCGTTCTATGATTTCTCTCAAGCTCTGAAAATACGCACTGTGTGAGTTTGGAAGATTTGCATAACAGCACACAGCATGTGGAAGAACATGTTGTAGCTTGGGTTGTGCTTTGGACCCTCTCCATGACTGTGTTGACAGAGTATGCAAAGAGAACCCGGGCATACGGTTGATGGACATATCTTCTGAGGATGGAAGTGAATTATGTATTATTAGGATCATATCTTTATCAGTATAATTTTCATTTTGCATTGAGCCGGACCATCTTTTTGATCTTGTGCTGGTGACGTTAATATGTAAAGACGTATGTCATGGTCAGGAAAACTCCCCAAAAATCTGACCCGACACTTCTGACTTTTAGAGTATTATTTCAGGCTTCCCAGGGCTACTGGCATCAGCACACACACCCACACACACACCCCCCCACACACACACTCGCCATATTTCAGTGTGGGTTTTTTTTCTCCACTAATGCTGCCTCTTTGAGTTTTAACAAAAACATCTTATCAAGGTCTGTGTGTGCTTGAGTGAGAGAGTTAAAGACTTCATCGCTGCAGCACAGCTTTTTCAGTGAGGCTGAGAGGGGCTTTCAGTAAAATGAGCAAGTTCAGAGAAATGATTCATATTTGTGGCTGAGAAAGATGGCTTTTTTTCAGTTCATTGAGTTTGTTGAGTTTCATTAGAAATTGTTTTCTTATTTTATCAAAGTCCTAATCAAGTCCTCCTCCCTGTTGCCTCATCATCCAACCTTTAAGGGTCAAGAAGCCAGGGGTCATTATTTATGCTAATAATTTGTTTTGCTAATCTGTTGAAATGTAAACACGAGGGATGTCCAGTAATGTAAATAAATATTTAAAAAATGAACTTCATCAGTACTTGCCATAATTCCTGTAATCACTATTTTTTTATTTTCTTAACTAATATATTTTCCTAAAATATATTTATGAAGCCATGTACACTGTATATATTTTTATAACATTTACATAGCTTACTGATGTAATCATAAGAATAGCAAATACATAAAACGTTTGTGATGTGCTTGTGTGTAACTATTGTGGTTGGTGTAGCTCAGCGGATAACACTACTACCCTCCAGGGAACCAGCACCACCACATGTGGGAGACTAGGGCTCGATTTCCGGTCTAGGTGACTAGGCTGTGCTACACCAATAAGAGTCCTTGGGCAAGACTCCTAACACCACATTGACCTACCTGTAATATGATTACCCTTGTAAGTCGCTCTGGATAAGAGCGTCAGCTAAATGCCATAAATGTAAATGTATTGACTTCCAATGTTGGTAAATACCATTAGCATGGCAGCTCCAGTTCTAAACTTAAGAAGCAAAATTTGGACATTAAACATTGACTTGATTTTGATTGACATTGATTGACTGCATTTTGATGCATTTTGGCTGTGTGCAAAATAGACCATTTTTAAACACTGACAACATTTGTAATTACATGATTTATATTTAATAAATTACAGCTCATTCTCTTTCAGGTTTAGGGCTATGTTTTTTTTAGTTTTCATGTTTGTGTTTGGAAATGTAAAAAATCAAGTGACGGGTATTTAATCGTTTAGTCACAAAACAAAAATGATTTTTTATCCCAATTCACTAGCAATAAAATTTCTGTTCCTACACTTAAAACTGAAAACGTTGAAACATCTTGAAAACACGGTTGAAACTGAAAGTGTTTAATCTTCCCTATTTATACAATTGTGTTTGCTTCGTGAGTGAACTACACCATGCTTTTGCAGCTTACATGATTTTAAAATTTGATGTTGATGATTTTATTTACCATTTCCACCTCATATACGTATGTAGGTATGTGTTTATATAGTCCCAGAAACACTGCACTCCTACCCCACAGCCCTGCACAGGTTTGCCTGAGTAACACACATCCACATTATTAACTGATCCACAGTGCTGTTTTTATGTGCATGTGTCTATCGCTTCCCATGAGCCTTCCCGCGTCCACAGTCACACAACCCAGTAGCGGGACGCTATAGTACACATCTCGGTAGGGTAAATATAAGAATAGGCCCAAAGCACTCAAAGTGTTGAAGCTTCATGACGTATCCTTGTTGCCTTTTATCGGATTCTCTACACGCTTTTGACCTTCTGATCCCATCCACCAAGCTACTCTGCTGCTCTGTTCCACCTGTGTATCTCTTCTTTAGGTAAATAAGTGTCTGTGTGTTTACTGGCTGAGAAAAATAACAATCATTCGTGGTATCATTTATGCTGCTTTGTTCCTGAACTGTTGGGGCTTTACAGGACAGACAAGGTTTGCTTACCTCTTGTTGCTGACTGTATGTCTGAATAAACATGTTGGAATAGAGCTAGGATAGGATAGGCAAGGACGTGTTTCCCCTTTGTATTTTGCTATACGTCCTGGGTCTATACCGTTAGTCTGTTAATGACCTTGTAAGTTAAAGGAGCCAGTTATAATACAGGGGTAAATGTAAATAGAACAATTTCTGGGACAATATTGCTTAACACAGGCGATTTTGGATAACACGAATTCATTGTTCCAAACCAAGGGAACACACTTGGACCTGGGGGTCTTCCATAGGCATGTCACCCATAGGCTGCTTAGCAATGTAGCATGGTTCCCCTACCTACCCCGGCATATGGGTTTTATTCCAACTCTTTATTCCAAGGAAATAACTTTGTGAACAGAGAAGTTTACAAAACTGGAATTTGCGTGTAATGTTATCAGCTGCGTGTAAACAGTGAAATGGCGAAAGCTCTTGTTTGCTGTGACAGGCTTTTTACGTAAAGCCAATGCAGATTAGAGGACCATCATTTGGAAACACCATTCCGGCCAGGCATCACCTTATTTTGCTGTGTTTTATCAGCCTCGTGCAGCAGTAAAACTCTTTTGATGATTAGAGGACCATCATGCTGAAACAATGTACCATGCTTTCATGAGATGTTGGCAGCAGTATTTGAAGTTATGTAAATGATGATTTATTTCCTTGATTTTTCTTCACAAGATTTTGATTGTCAGGTAATAGCTTCTTGTCTTATGATTTTTGACTGTTATGTTGACAAAGTGGCTGATAAGAAGCCCAACAGACCTAAATAAGCCCAACTGACCTGGTAAATAACCTGTATAACTTTCTGTTCTTGCAGTTTAGTTAGAAACTGCTGGTTTAAGGCAGGTGCCGTGTATTTTACCCATGCTATGGTCCCATGGTAGTGAATAGTAATATCATCTACTGAAAAGTGTTAAGTGTTAAACTTTGAAGGTTAAAGTTGTTTTACTGTGTGGAGAAACAGAAATCACCTGCATGTTTGTACTGCAAAGACCAATGGTGTTCATTTCTCCCGCTAGCATTCAAAAAGTCTCTCGAGTACACGGGGAAGAGGAAGTGTTGTGTAGAATTCATGAGCATGCTGTAAACATGACTGCAACATCAGGCCTGTTTGATATTAAAATGCAGCCTTTTTGAATCTTTCAGTGAATCAAGTCCGTTGGTTCAGCACACCATTAAGAGCTGACTCTTTTGGCTCCAGAATGTCTCTTCATTAGGTAGCACTAACAGATTCTAATCCAGTAGAAGTTGCATTTTAATCATATTTCTTTATTATCTAGAGATTTTTGCTGATTATATTTTAAATATGACTGTGGAATGTGCCCACAGTGTTAACAGAAAAAACAGTGTCCCACTTTATGTGCATTTTTACTTTCTAGCATACTTTGTAAACACTGCTTACCATTTTGCCTTAAAATGATTAAAATAATTATAATAATTAAAATAATAATTATTAAAATAATTATTAAAATAGGACCAGTAGCAATGGCACAGAAATGAAAACCTTGTATTACATTAGCTTCCATTACCTGTTAATGTTTTTCCCTCTGCAAAGTTATCATTTTTACTAGGTTTGGTTTCAACAGGGATGGAATGTAACACTGGTGTTCATCATTCCACTCCTGTATTATCAAACCCATATGAGTATGAATTACATGACTAATAACTAACTTCATTTATCAGCACATTTTAACATCAGATCAGACCCTCGTTTGACCAACCCCAGTGATCATTTCACCATTTTCACTGAAATCAGGTGCCCAAGATGTCAGACTACCTCAATGGTCTAGTGGGTTACCTCAAAAGTCTAGATGCCCTGTTGTTTGCCTTCAACAGGGTTGCCAGCAGACTGCTGGTAAGAGAGTTGAGCTAGCCAGTCTTCCTATTATTGGGCTAATATTTACAGTGAAATATTGACCTTAAGGTTTGGGACCAAGCCTCTACTCTATTTCCCGAGGCTCTTGAATAGGTCCAGTCTAAAAAGCCCTTCAATTGTCTTTCTACTGCTTTCCTGGCAGAGAGAAACAGAGGAGGAAATGGCAGGCAGCTGAGAAGGTGAGTTACAATTCTAAAACAAAGGCACAAAGAAAGATTGATGCCAGGGATGCGGGGTTTGTGGCAAAAACATGGCCTATCTCAAGGGTATCCACAAAGAGCCAAGTTGACTTTTCCCCATGGGTGCTAATGATAGAACCCACAGGCTCCAAACTTTGGTCTCCTTCATTTGTCTAAGAATCGTTGCTTCCCTTATTAACGGCGCATGATTTCAAAGTGGTGGATGTTTGGTACACATGAAAAGGATCTGAGCCAAACTTTCTCTCACTACAGCTGCAGCCTCTGGAACTGGAACCATAAAACTGCATTTGGATGAACTTTGTTTTGGGGAAGTCATTTTGGGCCAGGATAATGACTACCTTTGGATAGTTGTCTGAATGAGTAAATGAGTATGTGTTCTGAAGCCTGGCAACTGAGAGAGTAATGCACTCATTATTCATACTTTATTATGTATTTTCATCTATTACTCATTTGCTAGGTCCCTTCAGTATGAGAGGATACAGGCTTGTTAAATAGCAAACATTTGTCGCTAGTACAGAAAGCTAATATAACATATATCAAACATTTGTCGCTAGTACAGAAAGCTAGTCTTTTTCATCATTTTAGTACAACAATCAGGAATTAGGTACTTTTACATTTACATTTAAGCCATTTAGCAGATGCTCTTATACTGAGCAGCTTACAACCGTGCTGAGTGTTCCGTTGGATAATGTTTTCCAGCTAGTATAGGAGGGTTAGTCTTAAACTCGCCATGAGCTAAGACGCTGCCTGAACAAGAGCCAGCACTGATACCTAGAGAGATCAATACCCAGGCATATATGTGGGCCAGTATACTTATCCAAACACAAGGCTCTAAGCTTCCTGAACTAGCTGGAATATTATCCAACGGAGCACTAAGCACGGATGTAAGTCGCTCTGGATAAGAGCGTCTGCTAAAAACTAACACAATAAATGTCTTTGGTTTTTTTTTTATTCTGGCTTATATTAAAATATACAAAGTAGTCTGTCTTTTGTTAGAATTCACTTCTTACTTGTGTCTGTCTCTCAAAACTCATTTCGGACCACAACAAAAATAGACTGACACCGGCTCAATTCCCACTCTGAGCGGCGACAATTAAACTAGGAAAATACCGTTTTAATCATATGTAAACAAATACGGTAGTGGCTACTGTACAAATGACAAAACAAACAAAACAACCCAATTAGCCACTTTTCATCATGTTTTAGAAAATACACAAGAGCTTCAAAACAAAACTAACTTCTGTGTGACTGTGTAGCTACATTTACATTTACGGCATTTAGCTGACGCTCTTACCCAGAGTGACTTACAAGGTTAGTCATATTACAGGTAGGCCAAAGTAGTGTTAGGAGTCGTGCCCAAGGACTCTTATTGGTGTAGCACAGCGTAGTCACCCAGACCGGGCTTTGAACCCCAGTCTCCCACATGTGGTGGTGGCTCCCTGGTGGGTAGCGGTGTTATCCGCGGTGTTATCCGCTGAGCTAATCCCTCTAGCTCTCATAAGGCAATTCACTCATAATACAAAACGCTTTCACAGAGACAGTTTGTGATATTCTCAGCTATTGAGACATTAGATAACAGTTTATAAACTGTATTAGAATCTATTTCACATGAACTGTTGTCTGTCACCCAATTTCTACTGTTAACGTGTATTAAACTCACCACTTGGAGCAAATTATTGCCAAAGAGAAAGATGAACAATCCAGTGCAATCCAGCACCAAAGCAACACCATCTACACGCAAAACATGAAACATATACATCTTAAAGTGTTTATATGCATTCGTTGATGAAAATATTCAGGTATATCCTAATATCTACCTCAGGAAACCAAATTTTCCAGCCTATGCTTTAATCGAAGCAGCACATTACTCAGCCATGCTTTGATTGCCCTGATCACGCTTGCGCAACCGGTATACAGATTTTGGAGAAGGGAGGGGAGTCTTAAAGCAACAGATCCCATTTTTCCTTGAAAATAAGCACACTGGTGCGTACACTTGGCTACATGTATAAAGGATAGGTGCACTACCTGGCAACCCAATCGAGGTCTCATACCTAGAGTGAAGAAAGGTGATGGTGAGTATAAGTGCGAAACAAAGTATTTCAATAGAGACATTAGAGCTCACTCACTTAGGTGCGTTACAAAGAAATGGGTCTTTAGCCTACACTTGAAGACCGCACGAGACTCAGCGGAAGTTCATTACACCATCAGGGAGCCAGGACAGAGAAGAGTCTGGACACTTGTCTTCCATGCATCTTCAAAGATGGCGCGTCGAGTCGAGCAGTACTTGAAGCTAGAAGGGCTCGAGGTGCAGATCCGCTCTTAACCATTGCCATAAGGTTAGGAGGGACTGGTCCGTTCCTGGCTTTGTACGCGAGCATCAGAGTTTTAAATCAGGTGAAGGGAACGCAGCAGTGGAGTGATGTGGGAAGATGGAAGATGAGTCGAGCCACCGCATTCTGGACCAGTAGCAAGGGCCTGATGGCCCGTAGAGGAAGACCAGCCAGGAGCGAGTTGTCAAGTAGTCTAGCCTTGAAATGACCAGAGACTGGACAAGCAGCTGGGTGGCCTCCTGAGTAAGGAAGGGAGGTATCCTTCGGATGTTGTAGAGGAGGAATCTGCACGACCGAGTCAGGTTCGCTATATGAGCTGAGAACGATAACTTCTAGGTGTTGCATTCAGTTGAAAGAATCCTTTCAACAAGAAAATGACATTTTATCTGCCCTGAGGTTTGATCAAGACTTTTATGAATTCTGGATATTTCATCATGACTTCAGTGCATGGCTTTCAGTGCAGTGCATGGCTTTCTCAGTCCTTCTAGAATCCTCCGGGGCAGAGATTACATTTCAGAGTTGTACAATGCAGGCAAAGTCCTTGCATTTGTGCCGCCTTTTTAAAAAATAAGCAACCAGACTAAAATTCCCAATAGTGCATACCACTGGACTGGAGCGCTATGATATTTTGAGGGTGAGACAAGAAGCACTGTCACAAGAAGCCCACCAGACCTAAAAAAAACCCCACCTGTTTGAGTTAGAAGCCGCTGGATTAAGTGTCATGTACTTGGTCCCATGGTAGTGAATAGTAATATCAGTGTGTAAAAGTGTTAAACAGGTAGAAAGTTGGTTTACTGTGTGCAGAAACAGAAATCACATGCGTGTTTGCCCTGCACTGACCAATGGGGTTAATTTTTACCTGCTGTCATTCAAAGGGCTTTAACATGGTTCTCATATACAACCAGAAGTCTCTCTCGAGTACATGGGGAAGAGGAAGTGTTGTGTAGGATTCATGAGCATGCTGTAAACATGACTGCCACATCAGGCCTGTTTGATATTAAAATGCAGCCTGCACACTCACTTAGCTATTGTTGGCCTTTCTGAATCTTTAAGTGAATCAAGTCCGTTGGTGGAGCACACCATTAAGATCTGACTCTTTTGGCTCCAGAATGTCTCTTCATTAGGTAGCTTCATTCTAATCAACAGGAAGTTGCATTTTAATCATATTCCTTTAGTATAGAAAAAGAGACTTCCTCATTTTCAAGGTGATTCTTAAAGGGGGTTGGACAATATCTGAAAGCTACTGACTTTACCATCCTCTCAGACTGATATAGGGAATAAAACAGAGGGGTTAAAAAGTATTTCCTGTCTCGTGGTTTTTATATCATTGTCTACATGATTGCATAAGCTTGCTATAGAAGTTCAGAAGGAATGCAGTGCTACGTGAGAGTCAGAGACCACTCTTCATTTTTTAAATTACCGGTTAGAACAACCCTTAAGTACAAGTTATTAATTCATCATTTGGAGATATTTCTGAGGAGTACAAGCAGGGAAGTAAATGCAGAATGAGCAGAGACATTTCATTAAAACCGATTAAAAGATGGGACTCGTGATATACCTGCAAGAGCTGGCAGACCACGAGACCTGTCACCATCAGATAAACAGTACTTATAGCTTTCATCTTTAAGAGAGAGGAGAAAATCGAGCTCCATTTTTACTTCACATCTGAAAACCTCCACAGCTGTCCATGCTGTCAGAACTCCAAGCTGAAAAAAGGACGTGCAGCTGTCCAGACAGTTTTATCGAAGGAAATTATGACATTATGAAAATGAAACAATGACTCCTCTGCTGTTCTGAGAACAATGGACTGGCCACTATTGTGCAGACTTCAACATTTTGAGATGCAGAAAATGTGATCAACATACAAGACGGGATTTTTGAGGTGTGAAAAACAAAAATTCCAAATTTCCTAAGGTGCATTTTAAGGGCGTTGGACAATATCTGAAAGATACGGGGTTTAACATCCTCTCAGACTGATATAGGGAATAAACAGAGGGGTTATAAAGTATTTCCGTCCTCTCTGTGTTTATATCATTGTATACATAAATACATAAGCTTGCTGTAAAAGTTAAGAGGGAATGCTGTACTATGTGAGAGTCTGGTGCTCTAAGACAATGGACTGGTCACCAGAGTCCAGACCTCAACATTGCTGGATTTGTTTTGGGCTACTTGGATCTTGAGACGCAGCAAATATGCCCAACATGCGATTTTATTGAAAAGGTGACGGAAAGTCTTCTGAAAATGGATAAAGCCTATAATAAAGGCAGAAAGTGACACACTATACACATGTGTACTATGTGTGTTTGATGCTTCTGTGTAATATTCAGCTGCACAAAATGGTCCAGGTGCTGAATGAGAGAGAGAGAGAGAGAGAGAGAGAGCGAGTGTGTGAGAGAGGGGTAAGAACAGAACGGATAGAGGCCATTGGAGTGCGTATCTGTGAAAGAGTATTCTTTCCGAAGAGGTCAGGGACAGCGGATGGCCTGTGACTGGATGTTCAGGTCTGTCTTGATCTACCTGACACTATCGATCGGTTGACCTCTGACCCAATCAATCCTGACGGACCTGCACTGAGAATGAACAGCTTTGACCACTTTTTCCCCTGGCTTGAGACAACACATGCTCACTTTGTCTCCTTGACCTCGGTATGCCGTGTGCGTAGTAATGGCTACCTGCAGCTCTCGGACGCAGCTGCATGCATAATTAAAAGCACTGTGATTACACCGAGGAGCAGAAAGTACACAGAGAATGTACACATACAGCTGGGGTTATGGGCTGTCGTTCTACATTAGCACCTGAAAGAGAAAAGCCATGGTAGTTATTTTGTACCTGGTCTGGGGTGGGAGTGTGAATTTGATTATGGAGATGGAGCTCCATATATGAATATGGAGAGGGGGCTGGGTTGGTGTTTCTAATAGGGGTTGTACAACGACTGATTAGTTTGCTCTGCCATGATTTGTTAGGCTTCGCTAGTCGCTAATGATGACGTGATTGACACTAACAGCATAGATGCCTCAGAAAAGACAACAGGTGAGGAGCTAATGTGATCTAGAGCTTATTGAATAATATATATATATATGTGTATATACAGTGGGGTGTGAAAGTTTGGGCAGCCTTGTTAATTTTCCTGATTTACTTTTATAAAGCATTGATTGTTTGGATAAAAAAATTCCGTTAAATATATGATATAGGGGACAAACAGTGATATTTGAGAAGTTTATATGATTTACAGAAAGCGTGCAATAATTGGTTAAACAAAAGTAGGCAGGTGCATAAATGTGGGCACTGTTGTCATTTTATTGATTTCAAAACCTTTAGAACTAATTACTGGAACTCAAATTTGGTTTGGTAAGTTCAGTGACCCTTGACCTCCATACACAGGTGACTCCAATTATGAGAAAGGGTATTTAAGGGGGGGCAATTGTAAGTTTTTCTCCTCTTTGTATCTTCTCTGAAGAGTCGCAGCATGGGAGTCTCAAAACAACTTTCAAATGACCTGAAAACAAAGACTGTTCACCGTCATGGTTTAGGGGAAGGATACAGAAAGCTCTCTCAGAGATTTCAGCTTTCAGTCTCCACTGTGAGAAACATTGTGAGAAAATGGAAGACCACAGGCACAGTTCAAGTCAAGGCTCGAAGTGGCAGACCAAGAAAAATCTTGGAATAAACAGAAGCGAAGGATGTTGAGAACAGTCAGAGTCAACCCACAGACCAGCACCATAGACCTACAACATGATCTTGCTGCTGATGGATCACTGTGCATCATTCAACTATTCGGCGCACTTTACACAAGGAGATGCTGTATGGGAGAGTGATGCAGAGGAAGCCTTTCTCCGCCCACGTCACAAACAGAGCCGCTTGGGGTATGCTAGAGCACATTTGGACAAGCCAGCTTCATTTTGGAATAAGGTGCTGTGGACTGATGAAACTAAAATAGATTTATTTGGGCATAACAAGGGCCGTTATGCGGCCATACCCGGCAATACCCGGCAATACCCTGCAGTAGTAGTCACAATTCTGATCCTGATACTTCTGTTACTGCAGTGATGACTGTGCATTCTAATGGTCGGATAATCCTCCAATCAGGAATCCAGTTTAGAGAAGGGTTCTCAGAGTCGTTCAGATTACATGAACATTGATGTTCTGCTTTAGCTGATCACTGTGCGACCTCAGAACTCCGTACACAGTCTCTGGGATGCGGATCCGTTTGCTGTGCATCTCTGGGGTCAAATGTAATAACGAGGTGCTTAGCAGGCTGTTACTGTTTTTGCCGTGTTTACACAGATGCCTCTCTGTAATTGAATCCCAACATGTCTTATTGGCTCCAAAGTGGCTTGGAGTGTGGTTGGAATAAAGAGCTGCTGGGGAACACACTCCAGAGCGCAGCTGATCTAGTGTAGCCATGATCCCATACATAACAGTGCCACTGCTGGGCTGAGACTGAACCAAAGACCTCTAATGTCTGGTCTAAAGAGGGTCCGTCTGTGGTCAGTTTTGGCTTTTAGAGCTAGACGGGAGCTCGTTCATAAATAGCACCAATTAGAGAAACGAGGAAACAGAACACTTGTATGCTAATGCTAATTTGTGCTAGAAGCCCTCTAGGTTTTGTAGTAGTACGTTAGGTAATGTTGGTGTGCATGAACATTAATTGTTGCTCGTTAGGACATTTGAGGCTTCTAATGGACTTTAACATACAGTATATTTAACTGCGTCTGTTCATATGTGCCTTGTTTTTTTTTTTATTATTAATAAGATTAGATAAGATAATCCTGGATTAATCCCACAGTGCAATATTACAGCAGCACAGAGGAAAGATCAGAAGTGTCAATCAATCAATCAATCAATCAATCAATGTTTATTTGTATAGCGCTCTCTACAACCAACATTGTCTCAAAGCAGCTTCACAGAAAAGCAGTTTGTTATAAAAAAAAAAACCCCACAAAGTTAATGTACAGACATTGGGGGGGCAGGAGGGGATATGTCAGGAAATATACAAATAATAAATAAGATCTATATACAAAAAGTACAGAAAAATATAATATAGAAAAATATAAATAAGATACAGAAAAAATGTAAACCCTGACTGACCCTAACTGCATAACCCTGCTATGCAGTTATATTGCAAATAGTAGAAATAGAAATAGACTACTGAGTTTTATTGCACATAGTAGAATAGACTACTGTAGAAATATTAACATATAGTTTTGCAAAAAATACACTTCTGTATTTTAATACACAATTACTGTTTTAATATTTGGGGAGAAAGTCTTAATGTAGCCTGGGCAAATTTATGGTGTATATATTGTATAGTTTTGTTTTTTCAAGATATTTAAATATTTAAATGTTTAAACTTCAAATGCGGCCTGTGTGTCACGTCTGCCTGACCCCGCTGCTCCTCCGGACTCCAGTTCCCAGAGTGCATAGCCCGTCACCGGGTCATAACCACATACTCCACCAGTCCTCCCCGGTCTAGCTCTCCAGTTGACGGAGTGCTGTCAGCTATGTGACCTGTTTATAACCCCACACTCACTATCACTCCTCGTGAAGTTTTGCCAACTCTAGTTGCAATGCTGAGCGTTCTTTCCTCCATCGGGTTTGACCATGTTACTCTCTCTTCGACCTCTTCCTCTCGACTCGTAGTGACCTCTGGTTTCCGACCCTGCTTCTGTCCTTTGGGTTATGGCTTTGGTCTCCCCCCTGGTATTATCTGCCTGTCTATCGGCTTTTCTTGGTTCGACCTGGTATTGGCCCCCTGCAATGCTGTACCATCCATTGTTGTTGTGTGAAGCGTCTGGTTGATTTATTAAAAATCCACTTGTACTTTGGCTGAGCTAGCGTCGCACTTTGTTCTTTGGTTCTGACACTGTGCAAATATATGGTATATATATATATTGTGTAATTTAGGTTTTACTCCAAGATAAGACTCAAGATTAAATAATTTGTTAACCAAAACATCTTCAAATGTGGCCTGTGCAAATATCTGGTATTTATATTATATACAGTTTAGTTTTTTCTTCAATATATTAAATAAATTGTGAACTTAAAATGTGCAAATGCAAAATATTAGCAGTTTGTATTGTTTTAGTTTTTCTCCAGGATATTTCAATAAATTATGAAACTGAAAAAACCTTAGTGTGGCCTTTTGAAATTTATGGCACATATGTTGTATCGTTTTGGCTTTTCTGCCATGTATTAATCTTTATTGTGAACTAAAATTAGCAGGAAAATGGCATATGTACGTGTGCTCTCTGTGGTACCAAAAATATAGTGACATATTTTCACCTAGAATATCAACTGAACGTGTCACTTGACTGGGGATGTTCAAACATTTTATCCGACTGTGCGTAACAGTTTTATAGTGACTCCTTCAATAAAGAGTTCTGGTATAGAGCTGCATTCATGCCATTTATCTTCATGAAATTGCTTTCAGTCACTCTAAACAAAGCCTACCCTACCATGCCCAAGAATTCTCTAAGCCCTGAATATGCATTAGCATGTTGTTCAGTGGTCTGCGCTGGTGCAGATGAGTTGGCACAATGTCTCAGTGGAGCAGGAAGAGCACTTTAGGTGATTGGAGAAGCACAGTGGCCCTCACAGAACCTGGAACGCTGTTTAATCGGTGCTGTTGATTGCACTCAGTGATTACTTCGTCCCTTATTACGCTCTCAGAAACGTATTACAAACTGTTGTGGCTCGGGCAGTCCCACAGAAGCTCTCTGCCGAGCAGCCTTTTTCACACTCCTTTGCGTACTGTGAATATTTTAGGACTCATTGCAGCTCGCTTTTCTGTGTGGCAGAGATCCTTCTTACTGTGGGGGAAACAAGTCCTCAAACTTGTTATTGATTATGATCCTTCCAGTGCATATAGCCCCTTCACACACATCTACAGGGGTTGGACAATGAAACTGAAACACCTGGTTTTAGACCACAATCATTTATTAGTATGGTGTAGGGCCTCCTTTTGTGGCCAATACAGCGTCAGTTCGTCTTGGGAATGACACATACTGCGTCCTGCACAGTGGTCAGAGGGAGTTTAAGCCATTCTTCTTGCAGGATAGTGGCCAGGTCACTACGTGATGCTGGTGGAGGTTCGTCCTTCTTGGTGGTATGCTGACATTACCCTGGATACCGTGGCTCTTTATACATCACAAAGACTTGCTGTCTTGGTCACAGATGCGCCAGCAAGACGTGCACCAACAGTTTGTCCTCTTTTGAACTCTGGTATGTCACCCATAATGCTGTGTGCATTGCAGTATTGTGAGCAGAACTGTGCTCTTACCTGCTAACTGAACCTTCACACTCTGCTCTTACTGGTGCAATGTGCAGTTAATGAAGATTGGCCACCAGGCTGGTCCAATTTAGCCATGAGACCTCCCACACCGCATTCAGGTCACTTCAGCTTTATTGTCATTATACCAATTATACCAATAAATTGTAGTACAGTGCAAACAGATAGACACATAGACAATATGTGCATAAACAGTAAATGGTAAGACACCTGTGAAATCTGCAAGAGGAAGAATGTGTATATGATCCCAGGAATGCTCATCACAGTGCATGGGGCTGGGAGCATCTTTGGAGAAGATGAGAAAAGGAGCATTACACGTCATCAAAGGATACTTCAATGGAGTGAGGTTCTGGGAGATATTAGGAGAGTTTAAGCTGTGGTGGAAATGTTCCAAATCAGCAGAAATCAGTAAAATCACAGGATCACAATAAAGGCTCCAAAGTCATATATTTATTGAAAAGCTTTCGGCCGGGGAGAAGCTCCTGGCATGTACCCAGAGATCTCCGAAGGTTGACCAAGTCACAAAAGGTTATGTATCTCCCCAATGGGGTGTGGTCACCTTCCATTGGCTCACAGGAGACGGAGAAGTTACAACACACTGGCTAGACCTAGTTGTGATATAAATAAACAGAAGGGGGTTAGCATACGTGCATAATTAATGAAGAGGGAGGAAGCTCAGATATGGTTTTAGAGGCCCCTTACACCTGGAGATTTCCAGACGAGTTGGTATGCAACTTCGAGGTCACTTGAACAATAACTCACTGTGGCCAGCATAGAGAACACAGATAAGGCCTACACGGAGGAGTAGCTAGTTTGTTCCACTTCGAGTGAAGGGAAGTAACTGATTTGTGTTTTTTTTTTCACATGGGCCAGTGAAAGTCCACCTGAAAGCTATGATCAAGTGTCTAAGCCTATCAGTATGTTAGTCAGGATATAATATTGTAAGAATGAAGCTAATGGAATACATATGGTATATGTGAGAGATAATAATCTGACTATGTATTGATCTCGAAACCACAAAGCTCATTGGCCAAACTCAGTTTGATGTGAAGATTTCAACAAGACACATACCCCAAACACACAGCCAGAATACTGTTTCTAAAAAAGACAGTACAGGCGCTTGTATGACCAACTTGAACCCGACTGCATATGTAGGGGGTGAATTGTGTTTTGGAAGAGGAACTGAAAGACCAGGAGCAGTGGGCCAATAATAGTTTGAAAAGCAAATGCTCTTTTACCGTAGACATCTCAAAGCTGTTACTGCTAGTGATGGCAACAGTGTTGTGAATCTGTGGCGTCTGAATTTCCCCCCTGGCGGTTTCCTTTTGTAAGCTTGCTTTATGCTTATGAATACGTAATTGTGGTCATTTTTCAGGAGTAGAGATTTAAAAGATTTGTGTAAAATGGAAAGTAGGTTTAAATGCTGGAAGTATATTATAAAATAAAAACCAGTTCTGATATTTTTAAGTTGATATAATCAAGTATTTATTTAAGCAACTCTGATATTGGTTTAACCCATAAAAGCCCACTTTGTCATTATACTTTCCAGAGGGGCATGTGTTGGAACAGGGGAAGACTGGGGTGTGGGGGGTCTGAGGGTATGTTGACTGCTTTCCTCAGGCACCTCTTGTCGTAGATTTACATTTACATTTAAGGCATTTAGCAGACGCTCTTATCCAGAGCGACTTACAACCATGCTTAGTGCTCTGTTGGATAATATTCCAGCTAGTAGAGGAAGTGTAGAGCCTGAAACTCACCATGAGCTCAGACACTGCCCGAACAGGGGGTCAGTGCTGGTACTTAGAGAAAGGTCATTATAAGTGCAATACAAAAACTTTATTAAATTGCCACACGATACACACAACTTACACATCTACTAGAGCTCACTCACTTAAGTGCTTTACGAAGAGACGGGTCTTCAGTCTGCGTTTGAAGACGGCGAGAGACTCCGCTGTTCTGACGCCCAGTGGGAGTTCATTCCACCATCTGGGAGCCAGGACAGAGAAGAGTCTGGACGCTTGTCTTCCATGTGTCCTCAGGGATGGAGGTTCGAGACGAGCTGTACTTGTAGCGCGAAGGGCTCGAGGTACAGCTCGACTCTTCACCATTGCCATAAGGTAGGGAGGCGCTGATCCATTCTTGGCTTTGTAGGCCAGCATCAGAGTTTTAAATTTAATGCGGGCAACAACAGGAAGCCAGTGAAGGGAGCGCAGCAGTGGAGTGACATGGGTGAACTTCGGAAGGTTGAGGATGAGACGGGCTGCAGCATTCTGAACAAATTGCAAGGGCCTGATGGCTCGCAGAGGAAGACCAGCCAGGAGCGAGTTGCAGTAGTCCAGCCTTGAAATGACCAGAGACTGGACCAGCAGCTGGGTGGCTTCCTGAGAAAGGAAGGGTCAAATCCTCCAGATGTTGTATCAGAACTAAGGACAGTTTGGCTGATCTCGCTGTCTGAAGCCACATGTCCTGTATGGGTGGGAGGGTAGTTGCGGGAGATGTGCTGTGCAGTCTTTACCACCCTCTGCAGGGCCTTGCGCTCAGCAGAGGGGGCACTGCCATACCACACAGTGATGCAGCTGGTTAGGATGCTCTCCACAGTGGATCTATTGAAGTTACAGAAGAGCTGCTGTGGCAGGTTGACTCTCCTCAGCCTTCGTAGAAAGTGGAGGCGGTGTTGGGCCTTCCTGACAATGTGAGATGTGTTAAGCGTCCATGTTAGATCCTCGGCTAAGTGGACACCAAGGAATACGAAGCTGCTCACTCTTTCCACCAATGTGCCTCCGATGTTCAGTGGTTCGTACGTTCTGTCTCCCCTCCTGAAGTCAATAATCAGCTCTTTGATTTTGCTGACATTGTGACGGACATTGACTTGACATGGTGACGGATGTGCCACTCTGACCAGCCAAAAACCATTGTACTTTGGGCAGATTTAAACTAGCATCCTAAGTGTCTAAGTACATTGTCGTTTACTCTGGACCTGCTGAACCTAACACACACACACACGGAAAGTGATGCATGCTGTTCCTCGTTACTATGGTGACCTCATTACCGTTTCTGACCTGCCCCCAGCGGCCAGCCTGGAGTTAATGAAGGAGAATGCAATGTGTAGATGATGTATAAATAATTTGAGTTATGAGTATGCAGGTAAGATACCTGTAGGGGCTAGATGTGAATCTCTAGAGATTCTGTGGTGGTTATGAATGTTTGATGTGATCAAACCATTTCCTCCTATATGTACTGTGTCACTTAATTCAATAACTTGCACTATTTGTTTTTGCAGTGATGTCAGTATAAACGGCAAGTATGATGGGACGGAAGTCCCATAGAGTAGCTTTGTCTGCACCACAGTAGTTGGTATGTAATGTACAGCTGTCGGTCATAACTTTAAGCCTTTAAGGTATATGGAAAAGGTTTTTTCATCTAATCTTTTCTGTTACTAACTTGATGAAGGGATGAGTAACAATAAAACACTCAGACATTGCTCTGATCAGCGACTTTGCACATGGTGCATCCACTCCTGGGCAAAAAAATCGAAAATCACATTTACACTCACACCTTCTCAGCTCTCTGGGTCACGGAAGGGTATCCCAGTGCTCACTGGGCAAAATGCAGGACTGTGAGAAGAAACTCACACAGACACGGGGAGAACATACAACCCTCCACACAGAAAGGACCCCAGATGCCCCAGCCATAAATCAAACTCATGCCCTCACGGGCAACAGCGCTACCCATACCCCCATCTCTGCACACACTCCCTCCCAAATGCCCTATTTCTATATATATATTGTATTATCCTACCCCATTCTGTACTACTGTTTACATATCCTGCACTGCTAGATTATTTATATTACTGTATACTTGCACTGTCTGTATGGCTGACATCAGCCATCTTCTTAATTTGCACAGCAAATGGTATACCACTACCTCCATTACACAGACACTAAAGGACTTTACTTTACACAGACACTAAAGAACTTTACACAGACACTAAAGGACTTTACTTTACACAGACACTAAAGGACTTTACACAGACACTAAAGGACTTTACACAGACACTAAAGGACTTTACTTTACACAGACACTTAAGGACTTTACACAGACACTAAAGGACTTTACACAGACACTAAAGGACTTTACACAGACACTAAAGGACTTTACTTTACACAGACACTAAAGGACTTAACACAGACACTAAAGGACTTTACTTTACACAGACACTAAATGACTTTACACAGACACTAAAAGACTTTACACAGACACTAAAGGACGTTACACAGACACTAAAGGACTTTACACAGACACTAAAGGACTTTACACAGACACTAAAGGACTTTACACAGACACTAAAGGACTTTACACAGGCACGAAAAGACTTTACTTTACACAGACACTAAAGGACTTAACACAGACACTAAAGGACTTAACACAGACAC
>JAMWET010006615.1:85000-107500 GCA_024036415.1 Prochilodus magdalenae | reverse complement strand
GTGCAGGACGCAGTATATGTCATTCCCAAGACCAACTGACGCTGTATTGGCCGCAAAAGGAGGCCCTACACCATACTAATAAATGATTGTGGTCTAAAACCAGGTGTTTCAGTTTCATTGTCCAACCCCTGTACATATACATTTTTATATATATATATATATATATATAAATGTATATGTACAGGGGTTGGACAATGAATATATATATAGGTTTTGACGAGCGCTGAGTTAAAATCAAGGTGAGGTTAATTTAACACACTTGTAATCAACCACAGCAGCAACAAGAGATAGGGGGGCATAACAGAAGGGTAAGACAGAGTCAAGAAACAAGTGGACGTCAAAACCAGGCAAACAATCAGAACAGCAAAAGTACCAACAGTGCAAAACAAGAGTAATCACAGGAGTATATATACCAACAGACTAAATTAACAACAGGTGTGATCAGTACTCGGGAAGCTCAGATCTAGGAAACGGAACAGGATTGGGAGATGGCAGAGATGTCAAAGTGCTGTCATCGGGTGGTGCATTATGGGAAATGGAGTCTGGGAGATCAGGGGTGAGAAGAGAGTCAGCAGGCGTGACTGTAATGTGTTTAGTTCAAAGCCCAAACACTTGCGTACCCCCTTTAGCTTAGTACCAACACTATACTAGAAATCCCATTAGCACAACTGTAGGTGTATTTTTCTGTTATGATTTTAGTGAATTCTATTATGATTGAAAGATTCTGGGGCGTGTTCGGGATGATGTATGTAACTCCAGTATCCAGTTACACTGTAAATAGACAAACACAGCGTGACACCATTTTTAACATGGGTAAACTCATCATAGAGGTGAAATGGAAACATGAGTGCTTACAGTGGGTCAGACCTGGCACAGAATACTTCCTGTCCTTTGCACCTGTGACTTTAATGACAGGCTCAGCCTAAGCGGAGGAGAGTAGCTCCCTGTAGCTGTGAAGTGTGAGACAGCTCAGAGAGTGAGTAGCTTTGTGTGGAGCTGGTTTAGGTTATTTGACCGCGCTGTCGTTCATCAGCCGCTGTGTTAATTTGGTCACCTGGGACTGAAGCAACATTAAAGAAGTGCAGAGTGAAGTTCTCAGAGAGCGGGAGAGGGAGGGAGAGAGGCGGAAGGAGGTGCTTGTGAGGCTACTAATCAGCATTCTTTCATCCAGAATGCTTAATATAGATTCTCCTTCGGCCTCATCCGCTCTGCATTAGTGTCTCTATCTGTCTTTTACTCGTTTTCATTCTCTCCATTCTTCGCCTCTTATGTTTCTCACTCTTTCTCCCACTTTCTTGTTTGTCTCTGTCCCTCTCTTTGTTCTTTGTCTTTATTTCTCTCTTCCTCCTTCCTTTCTATTTCCATCTCTCACTCTATCCCTTTCTCAGATACTCACACTTTTATTTCTCTCTCAGGATCATGCTTTCTCTCACACTCTCATGTCTGTCATTCTTCATCCTTTCACCTTACTTCTCTCTCTGTCCTTCCTCTCTCGCTCTTTCCTCTTTGTATTTCTCTCAATCCTTTTGTTAAACCCTAATTTTTTTATCTCTGACCATTTCGTTTAACTTCATCTCTGTTTTTCTTTTTCCTTCTATCCTTTCTTCTTCCATCCCTCTCTTTATTCCTGTTTTATCTCTCTTGCTCCCTCTTTTTTTACTTTTTCCTTTGTCTTTCTTTTTCACCCGTTTGCAGGTTTAGTTAAACTGCCTTACTGATAAATCTAACTACATTCTCACACTTCTTAAACAGCAGAAACTAAGAGTTGCCAAAGTGGGTATCATGGGCTGCTTACTGTTAACTGCTCAATAAAAGAACATGCCAAAGAATATCGCTGCTGTCCAATGAAAAACATGTATCTCCATTTTTGTAAATTTTTACTTTTATGCCTCATTTGATCGCATGAGCTGCTGTTTACACTGTAAGTCAATTTCATGAAGAATGGACCAACAGAAATGGCCCAAAACTGCTTGGAAAGACGTCTGGTTCCATTGACTTCCATTCAAACTAAATGAGGTTTTTGGCCTCTCCTGTAAAGTTGCCATTTTGGAGATACCTGTTTTTCTTTGGACAGTGACGATATGTTCCATATAAATGTATATGTATGTATGTAGTATTTATACACTGCCTGGCCAAGAAAAGGTCACCACCTGGGTTCAGCTAATTTAGCTAAGGAGATAGCTAAGAGCATCCAATTGGATAATTACTGCATGGGTGATTATGTTTCAGCTGGCAACCAGTAATTTAACCCTAACTGATAACTGATTTGTTACACAACCATGTGGAAAGATGCGTCCTGTGGTCGTGGAAAAGATGTTTATCTGTTTCAGAAGGGTCAAATTATTGGCATCAAGCAGAGAACACATCTAAGGAGATGCTGAAACTACTGAAGTCAGGTTAAGAACTGATTTTAGAAACGCGTTATTAAAAAGTGGAAGGACAGTGGAAAGGGAAACACCATCATCCAGGAAGGAATGTGGTCGGAAAAAATTATTGAATGATGCCGATGGGCGATCACTTAAACGTTTGCTGAAATCAAATGGTAGAAGAACAGCAGGAGAACTCAGGGAGATGTTTAATAGGGAAGTAAGAGCATCTCCACACACACACTGTGAAGGGAGCTCGAGGGTTCGGGACTAAACAGCCGTGTAGCCTTAAGAAAACCACTTGTCAGTGAGGCTAACCGGCAAACACGGCTTCAGTCTGCCAGGGAGCATAACGACTGGACTCTGGAGCAATGGAAGAAGGTCATGTGGTCTGATGAGTCCAAATTTACTCTGTTCCAGAGTGATGGGGCATCAGGGTAAGAAGAGAGGTGGCTGAAGTGATGCACCCATCATGCCTAGTACATCCCTGTGGGGGCAATGCTATGATCTGGGGTTGCTGCTGTTGGTCAGGTCTGGGTTCAGAAACATTATGTTGCTAGGTGGACCCAGTCTGAGTAAAGTGGGTGGGGCTTATGCTGTACATGCAACCAGCCAGAAATGAGGCTGTTAGTAGTTTTTCTGAAGCTGGGGTCTTGTTTTCCTAGAGGACCATGCAGCGGATTCTGTTTAAGTGCCTGAAGATACGTACCTAAAACATGTATATTAACGCTCCTAGTTATCTTGTCTCGTAATAAGGGACTTAGACATAGTGGTTTCCCCTAAGGAACAAGCATTTGTGGGTGATGTCATCTTTTTTGATGCTTTGTCAGAGATTATTTGGCTGATGCAGATAAATCTGTGGCTCATTGGTGTTGGCCGGCCTATACATTGTTCAGGCCAACTAGATAAAAAAAAAAAAAAAAAAAAATGATTTCAGATATTGGACCGTATCTATCCGTTCGTTCATCAGGTAACATGCACACAATATGAACAGCAGATAAATCAATGCTAACAAAATGACAGTAACAGCTAGAAAAGTGCATTTCGTGAAGGAAATACAGAATGGTGGTATAGCCTAAATGGTTCCCACTTCCTGCTAGGCTGTGGTTGCTATAGGTGGAATGAGGTATGAATAAATGACACATAGAGGAGTGCGGGTCAGTATGGCTGTGGATTAGAGGATGGGTATCTGAGTACATGCAGTTCAGTGGCTGTAGGTTAAATGAAACAGTGGAGTTTGGGTAGAGCCAGAAATAAATGAGACTCTATGGGAGAAACGAGAGATAGAAAAAAGAGACAAATAGTTGAGTACGGGTCAGACCAACATTGACTTCGTGCCCGGGGGTCTGTCCAGAGAAGCGGTGTTCATTCATAATAGGAAAAAACTTAACAACCGTGATAAATACTAATTAGGGACATTATGTAAACTACCGTGTAACTTTGCAAGCTTCATGCCTATTCGTTTTCAGAGTTGCTGATCTCCATATTATGATAGCCTGTTAATACGAATTACTTGTATGTACTGAGAGCTCCACTGAGCTAAACCTGTGTGGACCAATTTCCTCCTAGGCAGACTGACATCTCCTACTGCTCCAAATACAGCAGGGCTCATGTCTGTACAAGCTGCAGTCAGAGGTGCTGGGCGAGGGAGGCGGGGAGGAAGGGAATTAATGTAGAGAGAGGGAGAGGGGGAACGTGAGAATAAATGGATGTGGCATGAAGCTCAGTGTTGGTCTGTAGGGTTTCTGCTGAAAAGCTGAGTGTGAGGACTTTATCCCCGTGTGCTCCACAGAGGCTGGAGTTATTACAGCATAAGCTCACAACAACAGGATTCCACCATCATTACTGTACCACTGTCTTCCCTTAACACGAATGGTATTTTCTGTGTGCGTGTGTGTGTATGCTTGCGTGCGTGTGTGCGCATGTTCACGTGTGTGTGGTGTGAGACTATATGAATGTGAATTTCTGTGTTAGGTCTGGGAGATACCTAAAAGTAAATCGGGATTAGCCATACTTTCTATTCAATTTTTAGCCTGGATGTAATCCAAAGTTTGGTTTTAAACTTTGGTTTTAAGAGTGTGTAAACCAATGTGCAGTGTTGGACTCCTGCTGGTGTGGGCTCATGACGGTTTCCACATTTTACATGACACACTAGCATCTTCCAAGCTAATAGCTCCCCTAGTGGGGGAATTTCAGACGGCTAAACACGAGTGAGTTTGGGTTGTGAAGTTAATAATGTTGCTGCGATACTGCGACCATGTGATTTACATCACTTACTATGTAACTGAACTCGGTCTGAGCTCCATTATTCTGTTTACATTTAGAGGGCTCATTGCAGGGAAACTGGTGCCAGGAAGAACTTAACACACTACAAAATACCAACCTCACATTCTCAGCTCATGCCACAAAACATAAACACATTCACTTCAACACTCATCACTTGACCTGGTCCTAATACTCTAAAGGGGGTTCCCATTCCTCTGTTAGGTGTCAACCAGTGGTGGATGAAGTACACAAACCATATACCTAAGTTAAAGTAGAAATACCCAAGATAAAATATTACTCCAGTTACACTAAAAGCCCTCCCTGTAGACCCCCACTTGAGTAAAAGTATGTATCTTCCGATGTACTTAACTATGGAGAGTAACAGGAGCATGATTTATTATGGCTCTAATGTCCTATTATCATTTCTGGAACAGGAGCTTAGTTTCATCAGCTTCATCAGCTCAGAGTAGGTGAACAGACTCTAGTGTCTCTCAGTCCACCAGTCTTTAATAGAAGCTCATTCATTAGTCTGACACTGACGTCTATTCAAATAATCAGCAGCACAGGACACTGAAGGAGAACGGGTTCCATTAGCTAGAACTATAAAATAACTGTTTGCAAACTAGTAAAGTTAAAAAAGATTTATTTGCAACTTTATTGTCAAAGTTTCAGTTTAATAGAAATTTGCCTTAAACAGATTCATGAGTTTTCCTATATCTCATCTGTAGGTCTCTGTTCATAGACATAAACCAACCAAAACACATTTACTATTAAGGAATTAGTGTTTGTATGAATGCAGAAAAAGTATATATCTCTATACTGTGTCTATTTACCCACAATGTCAGGAACAATAGAATTTATCTGTTTACTAACCACATCCTGCTTCACCAACCTTCCTCCAGGTGGTCCTGGATGTAGTCCTGGCCTGAAATAGACATTTCCATGGACATTACGAATGCATTAATTAGCTTTTTTCATTTTGACATGTCACGTTTTTACACGCACATAAGCTGAAAGGAACTACAGATATTTCATAATGTAGTGGAGTAAACAGTAAGATATTGGAGTTTGAAATATGGTGGAGTTAGAGTACAAAGTCATTCAAAATGGAAATACTTCAGTTAAGTACAGATACACGATCTACTTAAGTACAGTAACTAGTTACAATTAGGGTTGCCACCTTTCAGAAATGAAAATAAAGAACGGGGGGCGTGGTCATGTGTGAGGGACGTGTTCGAAATCGTGTCCAATGTTTGATCTGATTTGGTGGGGCGGGGGGTGTGGGCGATTGTTTGGGGGAGAGTGTGATCAATCATTTGTGACACACATGTTTATCGGACATCTAAGGTAATACGGAACAAAGCGTGTCCCGTATTTGAACTGGTTTTGAGAGAGATTGTGATCATTCATTCGTGTGTGACGACGTGTAAATCGGACATTTATGGAAATACGGAACATATTTACAGACGTTTACGGAAATATGAAACAAATTGCGTTGGTTTAATACAGGACGCAACATTTAATTGCCAAATAGAGGACGATTCCGTATTTTACGGGACGGGCTGCAACCCTAGTTACAATTACTTAGTTACTTGGCTGCACCAAGCCTGTGCAGTGGTATGGCACATTTGGCCTCATAAAGACCACAGAACTGGTTTGATTTCAGCTTACTGTTACTCTGCTTCTGCTCTCACAAACACCATCATCTGAATCTGTGCCCACGGTGCACCAATTTTCAGAATCAAGCCTGTGCTGCGATGGGTGGCACTGTTTGGACTGTAGACTGCTCGCTAAGCTAATGTTAAGCTAGCCTATCTGGCTGCAGGGCCAAACACCACACAGTAGGTTTAACTAAGACTCTCTGCCCATTTACCAGTTGCTCGTCCTCGATATCTCAGATTTAAATTTTCTTTTCCAATAATCTTGATGCTTGAGTGCTGTAGTTAGCCAGAATCAGACATGTTAATATGCAAGTGAAGCTAATGCTAATCAGCTCCTAGTCAGCAACACAATGTCTTATGTCAACTGAGTAGTGGTTTAACATTTATTGAAATGAAACTGAAACCAGGAAATGGCTGATAAACAGCAGGGTGCACTCTCATAATACTTAGAACAATCAGCTGTTAGGCTAACTAAGTTATATTAACTTAATTAGCTAATTGCGTGTTTACGTTGTGCATCTATGGCTGCTTGCTGGGTAACAGATTTGCCAGCTGATGGGCGACTTGGGTTAAGTAGTTTAAGGGATAAGTTTAAGAACAGGGGAACGTTGACCACTGTTACACTACCTTTTCTTTCAGCAGTGTTCAGTAATGCTAGCTGGGGTCTGAGGACACCAGTTGCTATGAAAGCGAAAGGTAGAAAAAAAAAAAAAATGTAATAACACAGCTCCTCAGCTGCTCTACACTCCGGGATCTCTGCTGTCGTCTATAGCATCTAATAATGTGCCACACATTTTCAATGGGAGACACCTGCACTCTCTGACTATGAAGCCATGCTGTTGTAACGCATGCAAAATATAGGCTATGGGTGTGTGCGCGTGCCAGGCTCCATCTGAGCAGTGAAGTGACTCTGCAGGTCGGAGAGTGTGTTGAACTGCGACTTGCTTGAGGATGGTGAAATATAGCTGGCAGATCCAGAGGAGCACTCTGAAAAGTAGAGCCATATTTCACCCAGAAACCCTAGTTCATTTTTTCAGGACTGAGTAGAGAGAGAGAGAGAGATGGGGTTTAGGAAAAGTATGAGGGCCTGAGAGGAAAGGAGAGATGAGGAACAGCCAAAAGAACGAGAATGATGAGAAGAAGAGGTGACAGAATGGCAAAAAGAGGGAGATTAAAGGAGAGAGAGAGAGACGAGTCATTTTTATGGGATTCAAGAAAGAGGTAAAATAATCACAGATGAAGTGGTGATTGTATAAAGATGGATTTGGGGGGTGGGTGGGGGGTCAATTCTGTATGAGCTAAAGCAGTCTGAAAACATTCACATATACAGGGGTTACAATGCTTAACTAATGTTAAGTAAACATTACTTAGCAGCCACTGTTAGTTGTATTACCTTGTGTTAACTAATGCATTGCCTAATGTTAGTTAGTCAAGTGTTACCCAGTTATGATGTCGACTGTACATTTGGTTGTAGAAACCTGTTACATCCTACATAATCACAGAAAGGTCATTAGATATATATCTGAGCTTCATAATCACCTCATTATTACTGTAGATAATTTCCTAGAAATAGTAAATGAACACATTTTCGAATTTACCGTTCTGTCAGGAACAAAGACTCGAAGCTGCAGAGCTGAAAGTCGGAGGAGCTTTATTTTAAAATGATGTATTTAAACACAGCAACACAACACAAACAAACATAACAGAGCGAGGTAGAGTCAAGAGGCAGACACAGGGTCAGAACCAGGATAGAGAGTGTTCAGCCAAACTTTGCAAAGGGTTTGTGTGAGTAACAGGAAATGGTACACTGAAGATTTGGGGACCGCCAAGGTGAATGCCCTTTTATTAATCAGACAGTGTTTCTGAAACCTATTAGGTATTTATAGCACACAGTTTTTCTACATATATCAGCAGTGTGAAACATTAAGCTAACTAGCTTGTCTTATGAGCCATCTGCCCACTTGTCTTCTCAAGCCACAAAAAATACATGAAGTGTGACGAACTGGCATGCGTTTCATTCTGGTGTGGAGTAAGCCTAGACCTCACTGACTTAATAAATTGTATGACATGGTAAATTTTTTGGTTAATTGTCATTGCCTAGTGTCGGTTGGCTTCTGCCTCAACAGATCGTCAGACATGAAGCTAGCCGGTTGACTAGCTGGACGGTTTCTTTTCGCTGCTTGTCTCCGTTAATCTGGATCTCCTTCAACACAGACATTTACATTTAAATTTATGGTATTTAGCTGATGCTCTTATCCAGAGCGACTTACAAGGGTATTCATATTACAGATAGGCCAATGTAGTGTTAGGAGTCTAGCCCAAGTACTCTTATTGGTGTAGTGCAGCATAGTTACCCAGACTAGGAATCAAACCCCATTCTCCCACGGACAGTAGCTTCCTGGTGGGTAGTGGTGTTATCCACTGCACCACACCAACCACCACAACACTGCCTTAGCTGTGCTTCTCAGATTGCTTGTCAATAGCACTACCTAGCAAGCTAGTTGGGTTTATGTGCATGGTGTAGGCCTTGTGTTTTGGTGATACGCTAGTGCACAAAATCATTAGCACTCTGAAGTCATGTGTTATTGAGTATCAGCATTATGTCCATACTAGGAACTCTCGGTATAAGCTGTTTCTCTTTATGAGTAAACTAGTGATGTTATTGAAACTCGCTGTGGACAACTGAAGTGTTCTTGATACAATGGGCTTTTTTTCTGTGTAGACTGAATTACAAGGTCATTAAAGAGTCGAGTATTAAAGTACAAGTGTTGTACATGACACAAACAAGCTAACACTTCTGTCCATTGCAATGTGGTTAGTTAGCCTGGGCTGCATCATAATAATAATAATAATAATAATAATAATAATAATGTTTGTTTATAGAGCACCTTTCATACCGTTGGCAACTCAAAGTGCTTTAGTTTAAACAGTTGACACAACACAACTTCAGGGGACTAAATCTGTAGCTAAGCTAACCACAACGCTGTGCAAACAGGCTGTAGGGAACTTTTTTTTATGCACTTTGTATATTCAGTTTTCTCTTCGGTTATAAGATACTAATTGCACCTAAGAGACATTGCACACACACAGAGTGATGACAACATTAATGAGGTCACTTCCTGAGGAATTAGATACATCTCACTGGAATGCCATGGTGCCTCCCTACTGCTGTGCAGATTAGGAAATATTTGGCCCTGCTGTTTCATCCTAAAGCATAACTGAGATGAGAGCGTGTTTCCCAGTTGCTTTTTCTTCTATTGATAAGGCCAGAATTGATTTCTAGGAAATTGGTTCCTCTGGGTGCTACAGGATAATCATTTGAATCTGTGTTGGCACAGTTATGTGCTGCCTGCTGCCAGTTTCCAACAGATAGACCTGCTTAGTCCCTCCGCTCCCTCCCTCTCCGTGTCTCTCGTTATCTGTGCCAGATGCATGCATGTGAGAAGTCACAGTGAAAAGTGTAAATGTGTCTTGATCCAGCCACAGGATGCATTTGCACTAATCACACTAACTCTACATGACACTGCCTACTAATCGTGCTATGCTCATGAGATAATGTAGTCAACATTAGGAAAAAAGGAAGCAATGAGCTGAACAAATGGTGTTAAGTGAAGATATTTTTTCCCCACCAGAATAATCCGGTTATAAATGGCTTTGTTCTGTAGAAATGGTGTTGTTCTGTAGGAATGATGTGGTGTTCTGTAGGAATGATGTGGTGTTCTGTAGGAATGATGTGGTGTTCTGTAGGAATGATGTGGTGTTCTGTAGGAATGGTGTTGTTCTGTAGGAATGATGTGGTGTTCTGTAGGAATGGTGTTGTTCTGTAGGAATGATGTGGTGTTCTGTAGGAATGGTGTTGTTCTGTAGGAATGATGTGGTGTTCTGTAGGAATGATGTGGTGTTCTGTAGGAATGGTGGTGTTCTGTAGGAATGATGTGGTGTTCTGTGGGAATGGTGGTGTTCTGTGGGAATGGTGTTGTTCTGTAGGAATGATGTGGTGTTCTGTAGCAATGGTGTTGTTCTGTAGGAATGATGTGGTGTTCTGTAGGAATGGTTTTGTTCTGTAGGAATGATGTGGTGTTCTGTAGGAATGGTGTTGTTCTGTAGGAATGATGTGGTGTTCTGTAGGAATGGTGTTGTTCTGTAGGAATGATGTGGTGTTCTGTAGGAATGGTGTTGTTCTGTAGGAATGATGTGGTGTTCTGTAGGAATGGTGTTGTTCTGTAGGAATGGTGTTGTTCTGTAGGAATGATGTGGTGTTCTGTAGGAATGGTGTTGTTCTGTAGAAATGGTGTAGTTCTGTAGAAATGGTGTTGTTCTGTAGGAATAGTGTTGTTCTGTTGAAATGGTGTTGTTCTGTTGAAATGGTGTTGTTCTGTTGAAATGGTGTTGTTCTGTAGGAATGGTGTTGTTTTGTTGAAATGGTGTAGTTCTGTAGAAATGGTGTAGTTCTGTAGAAATGGTGGTGTTCTGTTGAAATTGTGTTGTTCTGTAGAAATGGTGTAGTTCTGTAGAAATGGTGTAGTTCTGTAGAAATGGTGTAGTTCTGTAGAAATGGTGTAGTTCTGTAGAAATGGTGTAGTTCTGTAGAAATGGTGTAGTTCTGTAGAAATGGTGTTGTTTTGTTGAAATGGTGTAGTTCTGTAGGAATGGTGTTGTTCTGTAGAAATGGTGTAGTTCTGTAGGAATGGTGTTCTGTAGAAATGGTGTTCTGTAGAAATGGTGGTGTTCTGTTGAAATGGTGTTGTTCTGTTGAAATGGTGTTGTTCTGTTGAAATGGTGTTGTTCTGTTGAAATGGTGTTGTTCTGTAGGAATGGTGTTGTTTTGTTGAAATGGTGTAGTTCTGTAGAAATGGTGTAGTTCTGTAGAAATGGTGGTGTTCTGTTGAAATTGTGTTGTTCTGTAGAAATGGTGTAGTTCTGTAGAAATGGTGTAGTTCTGTAGAAATGGTGGTGTTCTGTAGAAATGGTGTAGTTCTGTAGAAATGGTGTTGTTCTGTTAAAATGGTGTTGTTCTGTAGAAATGGTGTTGTTTTGTTGAAATGGTGTAGTTCTGTAGGAATGGTGTTGTTCTGTAGAAATGGTGTAGTTCTGTAGGAATGGTGTTCTGTAGAAATGGTGTTCTGTAGAAATGGTGTTGTTCTGTAGGAATGGTGTTGTTCTGTAGGAATGGTGTTGTTCTGTAGGAATAGTGTTGTTCTGTTGAAATGGTGTTGTTCTGTTGAAATGGTGTTGTTCTGTAGGAATGGTGTTGTTTTGTTGAAATGGTGTAGTTCTTTAGAAATGGTGTAGTTCTGTAGAAATGGTGTTCTGTTGAAATTGTGTTGTTCTGTAGAAATGGTGTAGTTCTGTAGAAATGGTGGTGTTCTGTTGAAATTGTGTTGTTCTGTAGAAATGGTGGTGTTCTGTAGAAATGGTGTAGTTCTGTAGAAATGGTGTAGTTCTGTTGAAATTGTGTTGTTCTGTAGAAATGATGTTGTTCTGTAGAAATGGTGTTGTTTTGTTGAAATGGTGTTGCTCTGTAGAAATAGTGTGTTGTTCTGTAGAAATGGTGTTGTTTTGTTGAAATGGTGTTGTTCTGTAGAAATGGTGTTGTTCTGTAGAAATGGTGTTGTTTTGTTGAAATGGTGTTGTTCTGTAGGAATAGTGTTGTTCTGTTGAAGTGGTGTTGTTCTGTTGAAATGGTGTTCTGTAGGAATGGTGTTGTTTTGTTGAAATGGTGTAGTTCTGTAGAAATGGTGTAGTTCTGTAGAAATGGTGTTGTTCTGTAGAAATGGTGGTGTTCTGTAGAAATGGTGTAGTTCTGTAGAAATGGTGGTGTTCTGTTGAAATTGTGTTGTTCTGTAGAAATGGTGGTGTTCTGTAGAAATGGTGTAGTTCTGTAGAAATGGTGTAGTTCTGTAGAAATGGTGTAGTTCTGTAGAAATGGTGGTGTTCTGTAGAAATGGTGTAGTTCTGTAGAAATGGTGGTGTTCTGTTGAAATTGTGTTGTTCTGTAGAAATGGTGGTGTTCTGTAGAAATGGTGTAGTTCTGTAGAAATTGTGTTGTTCTGTAGAAATGGTGTAGTTCTGTAGAAATGGTGGTGTTCTGTTGAAATTGTGTTGTTCTGTAGAAATGGTGGTGTTCTGTAGACATGGTGTAGTTCTGTAGAAATGGTGTAGTTCTGTAGAAATGGTGTAGTTCTGTAGAAATGGTGTAGTTCTGTAGAAATGGTGGTGTTCTGTAGAAATTGTGTTGTTCTGTAGAAATGGTGTTGTTCTGTTAAAATGGTGTTGTTCTGTTGAAATTGTGTTGTTTTGTTGAAATTGTGTTGTTCTGTAGGAATGGTGTTGTTCTGTAGAAATGGTGTAGTTCTGTAGGAATGGTGTTCTGTAGAAATGGTGTTGTTTTGTTGAAATGGTGTTGTTCTGTAGGAATAGTGTTGTTCTGTTGAAATGGTGTTCTGTAGGAATGGTGTTGTTTTGTTGAAATGGTGTAGTTCTGTAGAAATGGTGTAGTTCTGTAGAAATGGTGTTGTTCTGTAGAAATGGTGTTGTTCTGTAGAAATGGTGGTGTTCTGTAGAAATGGTGTAGTTCTGTAGAAATGGTGGTGTTCTGTTGAAATTGTGTTGTTCTGTAGAAATGGTGGTGTTCTGTAGAAATGGTGTAGTTCTGTAGAAATTGTGTTGTTCTGTAGAAATGGTGTAGTTCTGTAGAAATGGTGGTGTTCTGTTGAAATTGTGTTGTTCTGTAGAAATGGTGGTGTTCTGTAGAAATGGTGTAGTTCTGTAGAAATGGTGGTGTTCTGTTGAAATTGTGTTGTTCTGTAGAAATGATGTTGTTCTGTAGAAATGGTGTTGTTTTGTTGAAATGGTGTTGCTCTGTAGAAATAGTGTGTTGTTCTGTAGAAATGGTGTTGTTTTGTTGAAATGGTGTTGTTCTGTAGAAATGGTGTTGTTCTGTAGAAATGGTGTTGTTTTGTTGAAATGGTGTTGTTCTGTAGAAATGGTGTTGTTCTGTTGAAATGGTGTTGTTCTGTAGAAATGGTGTTGTTCTGTAGAAATGGTGTTCTGTTGAAATTGTGTTGTTCTGTAGAAATGGTGTTGTTTTGTTGAAATGGTGGTGTTCTGTAGAAATGGTGTTGTTTTGTTGAAATGGTGTTGTTCTGTAGAAATAGTGTGTTGTTCTGTAGAAATGGTGTTGTTTTGTTGAAATGGTGTTGCTCTGTAGAAATGGTGTAGTTCTGTAGAAATGGTGTTGTTCTGTAGAAATGGTGTTGTTCTGTTGAAATGGTGTTGTTCTGTTGAAATGGTGTTCTGTAGGAATGGTGTTGTTTTGTTGAAATGGTGTAGTTCTGTAGAAATGGTGTAGTTCTGTAGAAATGGTGTTGTTCTGTAGAAATGGTGTTGTTCTGTAGAAATGGTGTAGTTCTGTAGAAATGGTGGTGTTCTGTTGAAATTGTGTTGTTCTGTAGAAATGGTGGTGTTCTGTAGAAATGGTGTAGTTCTGTAGAAATGGTGTAGTTCTGTAGAAATGGTGTAGTTCTGTAGAAATGGTGTAGTTCTGTAGAAATGGTGGTGTTCTGTAGAAATTGTGTTGTTCTGTAGAAATGGTGTTGTTCTGTTAAAATGGTGTTGTTCTGTAGAAATGGTGTTCTGTTGAAATTGTGTTGTTTTGTTGAAATGGTGTTGTTCTGTAGGAATGGTGTTGTTCTGTAGAAATGGTGTAGTTCTGTAGGAATGGTGTTCTGTAGAAATGGTGTTGTTCTGTTGAAATGGTGTTGTTCTGTAGAAATGGTGTTCGGTTGAAATTGTGTTGTTCTGTAGAAATGGTGTAGTTCTGTAGAAATTGTGTTGTTCTGTAGAAATGGTGGTGTTCTGTAGAAATGGTGTAGTTCTGTAGAAATTGTGGTGTTCTGTTGAAATTGTGTTGTTCTGTAGAAATTGTGTTGTTTTGTTGAAATTGTGTTGTTTTGTTGAAATGGTGTTGTTCTGTAGGAATGGTGTTGTTCTGTAGAAATGGTGTAGTTCTGTAGAAATGGTGGTGTTCTGTTGAAATTGTGTTGTTCTGTAGAAATGGTGGTGTTCTGTAGAAATGGTGTAGTTCTGTAGAAATGGTGGTGTTCTGTTGAAATTGTGTTGTTCTGTAGAAATGGTGTTGTTTTGTTGAAATGGTGTTGCTCTGTAGAAATAGTGTTGTTTTGTTGAAATGGTGTAGTTCTGTAGAAATGGTGTTGTTTTGTTGAAATGGTGTTGTTTTGTAGAAATGGTGGTGTTCTGTTTCATCTTTGAGGGGATAAACTCAAGCTGCGCTCCTGCTTCAGATCTGAAAACATCTGGTTTCTGTTTATCCTTCTATTCTAAGAAGATAACAGTGCAGTTTTAAAAGCCTTTTAGAATCATTTTAGAAGTTGTTACTGAGAACGAAATCAACAAAACAGAATCAGCTTTCTTTGAAGCTGCTGGTGATCTCGGAATAATGGACTGAAAGTGTGAAAATATTGCTGATGATTTCTTTGAAAATTTCTAAGGAAGTCTCCAGAAAAGAATGCTGTATTAAAGAGAACACTAAATACTACAGACAAGTAATTATTGGGTTACATGACATATTTGCATGTTTTTTTATACACTGAAATATGAATAACTTGCATTTATCTGCAGCTTTGAGTGGAATTGAAATAAATGAAAGGGTGGTCTCTGACTTTCGCACAGTACTATATATAACATGTATGTTTTTATTGTCAGGATGTGTTTGTGTTTCGTGTTCAGGTGTGGTAGAAAATGCTCAGTACGTCTTGGCTTCTGTCTGTTTTCTTATTTAGGTGCTGAATTTGATGAGGAGGGATAAGATAAGGAATCAAATCATGAAGAGCACAGAACTATCCACTCTGCTTGTTTATATATTAGGTTTTGTGGGGGGTGAAAACAGTATCAGATCTACAGTTGATTAAAAGCAAATGCTGATTATTCTTCCCTTAATATCTGGGGAATGCGCTACATTAAAGAGTGGAATGATGGTAATTGCATCGGTGCTTGTATGTGTGTGTGCTGGTAGGTAGAATTCAGGTCTGATGCTTTCTGCACAGCAGATTTTTAGCTTGACATCCGGTCTTTTATCACCCTCTCACAGTAGGATATGCTTCAGGCTTCTTATGCAGGTCAGCTTTACCCACGTACAGCACTGCTGCATCTGCCACATGGTGTGGAAGGCCATTTGTCAGCTGTGGCACACAGCAGTCGCCTGAAACGTACAGACACTGTTCACTGCTGTAACCGTCCCCGGTAGATACCAGGTGTTAGCTCGGTGGAAATGCCACCGAGCAGAATTTACACTAATACCCACTCAAAGGTTTTAGATGGCAAAGAATAGTCTCATTATGGAAATGACTGCAGGTGCGTGAATTAAGAATGCATCTTATGGTAAGCCGGTTGATGGTAACGAACCTGCACGATATTCCTCTGACCCCTATGTAATCAATCAACCATTACACGTGTGCTGTCTGATGCTTGCTTCTGTAGGTCGCCCAGATGTGTCTAAAGAGGATGTGGTTACTTATTCTCGCTTGAAGGCAGTAAAACAGGGATGGCGGTAGGGCTGCATAATGAATCATTAGTTTGTTGTTATGATATGAGGATTTTCTACGATAACACGAACCAGTGTTGACCGTACAGATCAAACCATCTCAAACATGCAGCACCGGAGAGATGCCATTATCGATACAAACCAGAAGCCTAACGAGTGCACCTCTGGACTGGGAACGAACCCTGATCTCCCACGCATGAGACAAGTAGCATTAAACATTTGTCCACATGGCCAATTACAAAACACACACATGCAGAGCTCAAAAACACACGATTCACTAAACCACTGGCCTCTTTCCCTGAGAAACTCAAGTCAGAGTTTGAGCTTTACTGGAAAACTCAACTCAAAGAAAGACAAATGGCTGCTCTGTGCTTACCTTACAGCCGCTACTCAGTATACAGGTCAGGTCAATGGGGTCGGCCCTTTTTGTCCTGTTCAACCAACATCAAACCACACTGGACCACAAAGTTTTACTGATACAACGTTTCCGCAGCTGGAGATTCAGTATGTCTCATTACATGTGTGAGGCAAGGCTTATAGTTTGTGTAGAGCGTACTGTGCCTGTTTGTGTTTTAATAGTGCTAAACCCTACAATATAAAAAAACGACTCTCTATTCTCCGGTTTAAGCCTTAGCGGAGTCATAGCTGCTTTTCTCGCTTCTCCAGGGAGTTTTCTGTACAATGTCTTTTAGCATTCGACTATAGCTTGACAGTTTCTGGTCTCAGGATAAATGTATAAGGAAGCCATCTGGGTGCGTAGACATCTGTCCATATGCCTCTCGATTTTCAGTCTTCTCTGTTTTTTCCATTTTGTTAGCCACTAGCTAGACAGGATTGTTGTCTGCCTTGCTATGTGACCAGCAGGCTGATCTTAGTGGTTGAAGTTCTACAGAAGTTTCTTCCAGGATTTAAGATCATTTATTGTTAGCAAAACTGTATTACACGGCAAATTAGGATTATTTTGTTTTTGCCTAATTTTGCTGTGGAGCTTCATGTTTCCAAACAATCATGAAGTTGTTACTGACCTAGTCCCCAACTGTTAGCGTAGCTGTACTAGCTGTAACAGCACATAGAAGACACCTAGGACAACACACATCCTGACTTTGTCAATCAAACATTGTATTTACCTTTTAAACCTGATAAATGCACTTTTAAAAATGAAAATAAAAATCTATTTTTTTTGTGTCATTCACATTTTCACTGCACATGGAAAGTTTAAAACGAATAACAGCGGACGTGTAATGGAGAACATTAATTTCTCTAATAAACACAGCGTTATTCATAATATAGAATTATATTTTTTCTATTTGTAAAGCATCAACAGCATCTATTATGAAAAAGGTAATTCCTTAAAGTTGTGTGTAATGCATTTTGGAGTGGAATGCTTCATAGCAATGTTATTGAAGGAAAAAATACTAAAGTGAAAATAATAAAGGCCACCAAAACGGATGGAAATTGCATCAGCTGCTGTGAAAATGGTTTTACGTTTATGGTTTTGTACCATATTCACCTCCAAGTGCCATGTTTTTACTGGAGGAAAAGATCAAAGCTACATCTGGTAAGTTTATGTATCCATAAAGCAGCCAACAGTCTCCCAGTGCTAGCTATGACTTTAACTGTCCAGAAATTTGAATTTCAGTGTCCCAGTTTCCATTGTATGTGAACTACATAAGTGTAGCAGCTCCGGTGTAAAATTACAGAAACAAACATGGCACCAAAACCACCAGCAAACATGTGTTGGTGGTTGACTGCATTTATGGTGCGGAGGGAACCTGTGTAAATTCGATATTGTGCTGCACTCCGGCTTTTAGATCAAAGCAGCAGTGTGTTGCTGAGGCGGGAGAATGAGCGAGAGCAGGCTGTAGGTGTGCTGACCCCTGCCGTAATTAGGGTGGGGTGTGTATGAGCCCGGGGCAGCGCAGGCCTCTCAGCTCATTAAGAGAGCGCCTCGGTGTGTGTGTGGATTAACCTTCGACTGCGGCTAGCTCTTAATCCGGTGTGTGTGAACACAATCCTTTGCCGCAGGAGAATGGCCATTCAATTGGCTCTCATGAGTCTGACGTGTAGCCTCTGTAGCATTTCTTTCTCCTTCCATGCATTCCTGTAATAAACTAAAGACTGTTGTAGCAAAAGTAACCTTTACTATCGAAAGAGCCTGCCTTTCCCTGATCAGGAACAGGAAGTCAGTTGTTTGAAATGTCGACTGCGGTAATCAACATTTATTTAAAGACAAATGCAGTACTGTTTACCTTACAGGTGTAACTTTCAGTTACTGTAACTGAAGGCAATGGGGTCGGCCTTTTTTTGTCCTAAAGGGGGCACATGATAATGTGTGGAATCAGGTTTCCTTCTGAAACAGCAAGCCGCAGCTGGAGATTCAGTATGTCTCATTACATGTGTGAGGCAAGGCTTATAGTTTGTGTAGAGCTACAGTGACCGAAGTTTGTGTTTTAATAGTGCTAAACCCTACAATATAAAAAAACGACTCTCTATTCTCCGGTTTAAGCCTTAGCGCAGTCATAGCTGCTTTTCTCGCTTCTCCAGGGAGTTTTCTGTACAATGTCTTTTAGCATTCGACTATAGCTTGACAGTTTCTGGTCTCAGGATAAATGTATAAGGAAGCCATCCGGGTGCGTAGACATCTGTCCATATGCCTCTCGATTTTCAGTCTTCTCTGTTTTTTCCATTTTGTTAGCCACTAGCTAGACAGGATTGTTGTCTGCCTTGCTATGTGACCAGCAGGCTGATCTTAGGGGTTAAAGTTCAGTGAGTAGAAGTTCTACAGAAGTTTCTTCCAGGATTTAAGATCATTTATTGTTAGCAAAACTGTATTACACGGCAAATTAGGATTATTTTGTTTTTGCCTAATTTTGCTGTGGAGCTTCATGTTTCCAAACCCTGACCTAGTCCCCAACTGTTAGCCTAGCTGTACTAGCTGTAACAGCACATAGAAGACACCTAGGACAACACACATCCTGACTTTGTCAAACATTGTATTTACCTTTCAAACCTGATAAATTTCACACATCATTCACACTTTCACAGCACATGGAAAGTTTAAAACGAATAACAGCGGACGTGTAATGGAGAACATTAATTTCTCTAATAAACACAGCGTTATTCATAATATAGAATTATATTTTTTCTATTTGTAAAGCATCAACAGCATCTATTATGAAAAAGGTAATTCCTGAAAGTGGTGTGTAATGCATTTTGGAGTGGAATACTTCATAGCAATGTTATTGAAGGAAAAAAATACTAAAGTGAAAATAATAAAGGGACCTCCAAAACGGATGGAAATTGCATCAGCTGCTGTGAAAATGGGTTTACGTTGTTAGTTTTGTACCATATTCACCTCCAAGTGCCATGTTTTTACTGGAGGAAAAGATCAAAGCTACATCTGGTAAGTTTATGTATCCATAAAGCAGCCAACAGTCTTCCAGTTCTAGCTATGACTTTAACTGTCCAGAAATTTGAATTTCAGTGTCCCAGTTTCCATTGTACGTGAACTACATAAGTGTAGCAGCTCCGGTGCAAAATTACAGAAACAAACATGGCACCAAAACCACCAGCAAACATGTGTTGGTGGTTGACTGCATTTATGGTGCGGAGGGAACCTGTGTAAATTCGATTTTGTGCTGCACTCTGGCTTTTAGATCAAAGCAGCAGTGTGTTGCTGAGGCGGGAGAATGAGCGAGAGCAGGCTGTAGGTGTGCTGACCCCTGCCGTAATTAGGGTGGGGTGTGTATGAGCCCGGGGCAGCGCAGGCCACTCAGCTCATTAAGAGAGCGCCTCGGTGTGTGTGTGGATTAACCTTCGACTGCGGCTAGCTCTTAATCCGGTGTGTGTGAACACAATCCTTTGCCGCAGGAGAATGGCCATTCAATTGGCTCTCCGAGTTGAGTGGCCTCTGTAGCATTTCTTTCTCCTTCCATGCATTCCTGTAATAAACTAAAGACTGTTGTAGCAAAGTAACCTTTATATCGAAAGAGCTGCCTTTCAGATCAGGAACGGAAAGGTTGTATAAAATGTCGAGTGCGGTAATCAACATTTATTTACTCCGCAGTACAGTTTACCATGGTGTAATTTCCGTTTACTGTATGAAGGCATGTAAATAACTTCTGTTTGTCTTAAAGGGGGCAATGATAATGTGTGAAATCAGGTTTCCTTCTGAAAAGCAAGCCGGCTCTTTTCTAGCTAATTCTGCTACCCTGGATTATGAATCTGCACGTTGTCTTCAGTGAACGAAGACTGTAAAAATCCTATAAAGAAGCTATTTACGGATCTCACAAGCAGGGTTAAATGCCATTGCCACCCTTCTTATGAGAAAACTGGAAATGTATGTTGGGAAACTTTTCCAGGGAGTTTTCTGTACAGTGTCTTTTAGCATTCGACTTTAGCTTGACAGTTTCTGGTCTCAGGATAAATGTATAAGGAAGCCATTTGGGTGCGTAGACATCTGTCCATATGTCTCTCGATTTTCAGTCTTCCCTGTTCTTGCCATTTTGTTAGCCACTAGCTAGACAGGATTGTTGTCTGCCTTGCTATGTGACCAGCAGGCTGATCTTAGGGGTTAAAGTTCAGTGAGTAGAAGTTCTACATTTCTTCCAGGATTTAAGATCATTTATTGTTAGCAAAACTTTATTATGCTGCAAATTAGGATTATTTTGTTTTTGCCTAATTTTGCTGTGGAGCTTCATGTTTCCAAACCCTGACCTAGTCCCCAACTGTTAGCGTAGCTGTACTAGCTGTAACAGCACATAGAAGACACCTAGGACAACACACATCCTGACTTTGTCAATCAAACATTGTATTTACCTTTCAAACCTGATAAATGCACTTTTAAAAATGAAAATAAAAATCTATTTTCACTCAGTCTTCAGTGAACGATGACTGAAAAATCTTATAAAGAAGCAATTTACAGATGTCACAAGCAGAGTTAAATGCCATTGCCACCCTTCTAATGAGAAAACTGGAAATGTATGTTGGAAAACTTTGGATTTTTGGATGTAGACTGTTTGGAAATATATATATTTTTTAATTTAACTGTTGAACAAAGAAGCATGGCCAATATTACCACATAATGATGCTGTGGGACTTGTCTCACATTTCAATATTTGGTAGATGCCAACGTCCAGGGTTACTTATAACTTATGCATGTCACAGCTGAATGTAGCATTGGGAGACTTGCTCAAGGACTGTTAGTAAAGAGTGTTGTGTATGCCCAGGTCAAAAACTGAACCCAGCCTACCATGTGAATGGTAAGCTACTAGACTTGTTAATCCATTGACGAGAATGCAGTGTTTCCCCACTGGACTTATTGAGACTATACTGTGTGGACCTTGCTTGCTCTCTCTGGGGCAGGCTAGGTCTATGAAGAACTGTGCTTTGTGCTTTGGCAAGTAAGTCATAGACACACCGGTTGTTTGGGTATGAACGGTGATGGCACAGCAACAGATAGCCTAGTGTTAGATGAAGTCCCAGCTTTTCTCCTCAGAGACTGTCATCAGGGCAGGTCTATGACTCTCCTATATGCCTGGCACTGTGCTGGCTGTGGCAAAGACCTTAAGAAAGAATCGCATCTTAAAGCTCACTGAAATATCACAGCAGTTCTGGGTAGAGCATGCGGTTGTGTTTTGAAGGATGGTGACAGGTTTGTTGAATAAAACTGTTTCAAAATCATTTACATCACATACATTTAGCTGACATTCTTATCCAGAGAGACTCACAGGTTCATCATAGTACAGGTAGGCCAGTGCAGTGTTAGGAGTCTTACCCAAGGACTCTTATTGGTGTAGCACAGCACAGTCATCCAGACCAGAGCTCAAACCCCAATCTCCCACATGGTGTGGTAGCTCAATGACAAGGGGTGTTATCTGTTGTGCCACACCAACCACTATAACCACAAGAGATAAGAGGCAGACACAAAAGTGTCCAATTCCATTTTAACTGTCTCTTTCTTTCATTTTATGCGGTGGATGTGTAGCATAGTTCACTATCATATAAGGATGTTACGTTTCAGTTTTTTTTTTTTTTTTAAATCCCACACATAAATATCCACCATCTGCTCCTACTACCTTCGATACTGCTAAAAACCATCAAATAAAATATTATGTTGGTGGTGGTGAATAATGTGTGTGTTAGCGTGGCTTGGCTTGCATCCCAGTTAGAGCGTTTGGAAACAAACACATCAGTGACTGAACTGAAAACACACACACACACACACACACACTCACACACACACACACACCCCTTCTTTTTTCTTAAAAAACTGTCTACTGCTATTGTTCTACCGACTGGATAACCTTAGTACTGCTGCTAAAGTCAAAGTACAGTGTTTACAGTGTCTGATGTTTACATTTACACCAAATACGCACCACTGCACCTTAGTGCTCCCACTGCGTAGAGGCCAACTGCACTGTTTCCCCTCCCCTGTATTTATTGTTTAGGGTCTTGTAATGGTCGTGTGTATTTATAGTACAGTGTCTGCGCACTTGCACACGTGCACTGTATGTTGTATTGTGTTGTGTAGTCTATTGTTACATGTAGCACCTTGGTCCTGGAGGAACGTTATTTCGTTTCACGGTGTACTGTACACCACTGTATATGGTTGAAATGACATAAAACCACTTGACTTGAAACTGAT
>JAMWET010006615.1:15000-82500 GCA_024036415.1 Prochilodus magdalenae | reverse complement strand
GTCTGAAAGTCACAGCTCTCTGAATTTCCCCCAAAGCGGAACGGTGCTACGCACCAGCCAAATCAGCAGAGTGCACGCAAGTGTAGAGTCAGCCACGCTCAGACAAATTTTACTTGGTAGGAGTCGTTTAAACACTGGTGGCGTTCTGTTCTTACACACTTCTGACTGAATGATGGAGTCAGACATGAGAGCTGTCAGTACTGACACTGCTGCATCACTCCAGCCTCGGACCGAACGCTTCCTGCCTATGGGGATGTTAAAACGCTACAGGCTGGATATGTATGCTAGAGATACATTATTACATGATGTTCTTGAGTTTCTTTCTCGGATCGTCTTTGCTAAAGTGCAAAAACGAGTCAATGTGCCAAGGCATGGGTATGGACTAATGGGGATCTGATAGGGTGAGTTTTGGCGTCAAAAGAAAGGCGGAGATTTAACAGTCAATTACACAGAAGCCTTCACCGCTAATTATAATATCAGGTTCCTGAGTGTGTCTGTCCTTTGACTTTTTTTGAAGCACCTATTCATTTTAGCAGATTTGCTTCCTTTCTTTTATTTTTTCTTTTCTTTTCTTTCTTTTTTATATGAAATATGCACAGATATTATCCATACCTCCAAAGGTTCAGTCTCAGAAGATTGGCATTTCCTGCTTCTCGGCATCCAGGTAAAGCCACATTGATTGATGTTGACCTCTGGACTCCATTGCTCTCCATCAGACTTGAGCAGTTTCTTAGATTTCAAAATTTCTTATGGTGGTAAGATATCTGCCGATACCAATACGATTCCGACTCTTCAGATTGATTTCATAGAAGAACCACTGGTGGTTCCTCCATAGAAGACCTATGTATATGAATAAGTTAGAGTAGAGGGATGCTAAGTGCAAGAGCAAACATCCTCCATGTACCAAACCTTCTTGATCCTTTTAGGAGCCTTCAGGTCATTGCACACCGACTGTCTTGTCACGTCACAACATTCTGAGCCATTCTTTTGGATGGTGTTATACACAGTGGTTCCAGCAAACTCCATTGATGCACACTGGAACTCCATGACGCTAGCATGCCATAGTGTGCAACAATTTTGGGATGAAACATTAAATTAAAGCCATACTGAGATCAAGTGCAGCCGCGGTAGATCACGTTTCTTGAATTTGCAGAGAGAAGGGCAGCCAGTCTTTGAGATAAACAGACAAATGCTAATAAAGTTAATAATAATAATAATACTTTATTCTTATATAGCGCTTTTCAAGAACTCAAAGGCGCGTACAATTGTTAGTTCAGAAGAGGACACAATCATCAGACAACAACAAAAAACAAGGCATCAAGGTTATCCTTTTGAGTTATGGGTGGTGCTAAAAGTCTAATAGAGCCCTTACTGGGTGTCGTTGTACCTGACTGACCCAATAGCCAGAGCTGCGGACGCTCAGTGAGCTGTGATGTCCTCCACGAGTCACCCTGCCAGTGCCAGCACCACTGGCCAACGGAAAGTTACCACAGCTAGCATTACTAGCCGAGCATTTCTCAGATTGAAAACAGCCTGTGTTTGATGAGGTTGCATAATGATGCCAATTGGTGCTTGAAGCTAGGTGATATTGGATCGCTCTGCTGGCATTATGGAGCAGTACTCTGCAATGTGATGCTGCATTATGCAGTGAGACTGGCGTGAGGTGGTCTTTAGAGTGAACCCGTCTAAGCAAAGTGAATCATATGAAAAGTTGCAGGGGTTTAGTGATGCCATGCATTTTAATATATTATCAATTTTATGACTTGCCTTTAGACTGTCAATGTACAGCCAAAATGCCAAACAGAGAACTCATTATTTATTGTCCATTGTTTTGCAGCAGTTTCTTTGTTATTCCATTTTTTTTTTCTCTTGGAATCCAGAGCATAATGAGGTCCGAAGTACAGCATTATCTGGAAATTTCAGATATTGGCAGCTGCACTTGGCTGCATTCTCAGACTTGATTTCCTCAGTGCCTCTGTTAATCCTTTAAAGATTTTTTAAAGCTTTTATGTCATGAACAGAAAAAAACAACAAGGAGAAGAAACCGAGCGATTGAACTTCTTTGGTCAATCCTTGGACCCTAGCGAACCTGACGCGTGTGCTGTTTCTGTGGGACTTGGCACAGCATATTGTTTTGTACACCATTATGAAAAAGAGCTGAGGCCTTTATACATGCTGAAATAGCAATGATCAAGGAAGTGAAGAGGAACGGTGGATTTTCTCGCTGTTTATAAGCCCCTGGCAAGCTTATATGAGTAGTGTGGCTTATAAGTATTAACTTACAACTTAACCCATACCTTAAATGTATGCTTAGCCAATGTAAATTTGAGCTGACAGACTACGTTAATGTATATACAGGGTTATATACTCAAACCAGTCTTAAATAGTTACTGACACATATCACAAGTGCATCCCTTACCTAAAACCATTGCTAGCAACTGTCTTAGGCCTCCCACCAATTAGCTCTCATTTCTTGTTAGCAGTCTAAGATTAGAATAAACTGCTAACAGTTTATATAGCCAGAAGGAATCCACTGACAGGAATGGAATTTGGTGGGTAGGTTGGACATTGTAAGACACATAAATGATTCAAGCTTTATGCTCAGTTGCTCATGTGACGTTACGAGGCACAAGCCTTATCGCTGTACCTGACTGACCCAATAGGCACATCTGCGGACAATCAGTGAGCAATGATGCCCTACACGAGTCATCCATGAGTGACTCAGTAGCAGCGGCTCAGCTTCAGTGGCAAGTCCTGATTTAGTCTTGGTGGCGATGACCAACAAAGCCCTGTATTGAGGCGCCATGGTCAAGATGACATCCAGGAGGCCTGGTGTCACTCCACCTCCACCCCACTGCACAATCTCCAGGAACTGTGTGAGGATATTCAAGCTTAATGGGAATATCACAAGCTCTGTACCAAATGTGACGCTCTTATCCAGAGCGACTTAGAAAGGTATTCATATTACAGGTGGGCCAATGTAGTGTTAGGAGTCTTGCCCAAGGACTCTTATTGGTGTAGCACCAACAGCATAGTTACCCAGCATAGTTACCCAGACCGGGATTCGAACCCCAGTCTCCCACATGTGGTGGTGGCTTCCTGGTGGGTAGTGGCGTTATCTGCTGAGCTACACCAACCACTCTCATGCTCGAGCCCCACCGATCCCCGGTCTAACTCACCAGTCTACTGATTTTGCCAGTGCCTAGTTGCAACACCTAGAGCGTTTTCTCAACATTCCGTTTAATTGGCTTTGACCCTGTTTGTATTTCGACCCTCTTTCTTTTTTCGTCCCTTTAGTTTGTTCGCTCGTGCTACTGATCTCTGGTTTCTGACCCTGTGTCTGATCTCTTGGTTTACTGCTCTACCACTCTGTTTGGTCTGCCTCTCTTCTTTATGCCTTTCTGGTTTTCGACCTTTGCTCTACCATATCATTTCATGACCTGGTATTTTCCTTGTGCGTTGCTGTACCGATCTTTGTTGCTGTGTAAAGCTTCTGGTTTGGTTATTAAAAGCTCCTGTTACTTTGGCTCTGCTAAAGTCATGTCTAGTCCTTTGGTTTTGACAACATGGCATTGCTGGCCATAAGTTTTTCCAATAGTCAGGATACATTTTTTTGTGTGTGTGTGACTAAATAGTATCAGTATGTATTAGTAAGTGCATATGTAGATAAACCTGTGTATTGATGAACCTTAGTAATACTTTCTAGATGCAGCCCTGAAGGGCCCAGCAAAACCGGTGCTAATGTGAGTTGTCTCATGCCTGAATCTCTACAGGGCTTCTCATTCTGCAGCTTTTTGTTTGAATTTTCCACTTCATGTATCCGGAATGTAACTGTGGCACCATTTAACGTGGAACAGGAAATTCTGAAATGAAGCCAACTTCAGGTTTGTCCAATTTCTCAGGTTATTTGTCTGATGTGTGTGTCCCAGAAACTCCTGCCTACAACCATCAGAGACTGCTGGAATTTTGGTAAATATAACAGCTCTCAGTATAAGCTGTTCTGTTTTGTGCACCGACCAGAGTGTTGACGGATGCCGTGACCAGGTCAAGAGTCCTTTCAGGTGGCACAAGTGTGGAAGTCACTCAGGCGTACAAGACAGGTCTAACCCTGAAAGTCTGGCCATGCCTTTGCGTCTGCTCCCTCAAAAAACAGATGGAGGGGATTGATGTGTGCCTCAAACACCAGCTGTTTTGCAATGTGTATCATCATGTTGTCTATGCGTATTTATGGCTTACCTGAATAATTATCTATTTTCTATAGCTGAAAGCATGTGTGCCTTTACTGATACTGGTCATTGACATCCATAGAAGTTTCGTGAACCCTACAGATTTGAAAAAAGCACACCTACAAGTGAGTGTTTTGTCCACTAGTACAGTGTTTAATTAAAAAGACCTGTGTAGAGAGATTGTCATCATTGATGTGTGTGTGACAAACGTGTATATCAGACATTTACGGAAATACGGAACAAATGGCGTCCTGTATTGGTTTAATAGGGGACGCAACATATAATTGCCAAATAATGATTCCGTATTGTACGGGACGGGTGGCAACCCTAGTTCTCCAGGTCCACTCATCCATGTGGAAGGCACTCTCAACCGATTTGGCTATGAATCAGTCCTTTCAGATCACAAACACCAATGCATGCTGATTGTTTTTACTGGATGGATGGGCTTTTCCAGCAAGACAGTGTGTAATGAGAGCTGCCCAGACACAGGGATAGGATCCATCAAAGTAGGATTTATTTTTAAAGTTCACAGAGAAGAAAAACACAAAAGGGTCCAAAATGATATAACGCTCAGAAGTTCTCAAAAAACAAGAGGCAAAAGCAAGAGGAAGGCCATTTAAAGGGAAGGCTAATTAGCTGAGAGAGGGAGCAGGTGAGAGAGGGCAGGTGCAAGAGGGTCTAGGGAGCAGGAGCAAGAATCCTCAGAACTCTGGCGAGTTAGACCTCTGGTGGCCCGCACGAGAACTGTCCCAGGACTGCCCATCCTGGGATGCCCTGACACAGTGTGACATGTCATATGGCTAGAAATGTCCAACTTTGGTTGTAAGAGCATGACCAAGAGTTCCAAGCACTACCTTGGTCCTCTACTTCCTCAGACAGAAACCCAGTTGAGCTTCTGTTGGACCATCGGATGCTACCCCACACACCCCCAGCAGCTGGGGGATGCACTGCAGTCAGCATGGCTCCAGATACCTGTAACAACCTAGCAGCACCTTACTGAGTCACTCCCAGCCCGGTGTCCCTGCTGTCCCTGCTGCACACAGCGGTTACTCTGGATATTAGCTCACAATAATGTGACTCAACTGAGTAGTAATAATTTATGTCCAATTCAGATTTGATGATACTTTTTGTTAACCACAGCTGCATTAGTAAAAGTGTTCTTGGTCTGGCACGGGCGAAACCGCTGTTATTAATTTTTCAATTTTTAATCAGTTTAAATAACAGAAATCAAATAAAGTGCTACATCAGCAACTGAAATTATTATGCTATGACAGTTTGGTACATGCTTAGCAGCAGCATTCAAACACGGTGCAAATGGTCTGACCTGCCTCACATTATTTACATCATGCATAACAGACCTGCTACAACAAAAGCAAGAATCGGCCAATTCAGATTGATGCATTCCTAGTAAATTAATGTGACTATAAAGCTTTTAGCTAATTAATTAGTTAATTAAATGAAGGGCACATTCCTAACCCTTACCTGGCCTAGTAATACCTACCCATGGCACTGGTGCTGTAGACGCTGTTTTTGAACTGTCGTTGCTTGTGAAATTGAATAGTCACGTACCTCCAAGAGAAACTTTAAGATCAAGCATGCCTTGTTTGATTGACATGTCAGCATGCCTTTGTCATCAGTTGACCTCCATGCTATTCCATGGTTAATGGTAAAGAGAGTAAACATGAAGTGTGAAACAGAACTGTGCCCATGGGGTTTCATAGTTCTTTCCCATATCCTATTTGGCAATCCAATTAGGTGGGTTGCTGAAGAGGGTATTGACACCCAGGAAGGGTATAGAATCTACTTGACTGACCCCAGAATCCTATTTGTGCTTCCCAGTCTGGAAAAAAAAACCCAACAGTTTAATTTCCCATTCATCTCACACATAAACCTCTGCTGACTTCTCATAGCCGGACTCCTTCAGAGGCCTCGACCTTACACAGTGAATGGTGTTCACATTAATTCAATGGCTAATGTATCTGCATTAATTGACTGTGCCGGTTCATTGTGTCCCTGACCTTCTCCGCCGAAGGAATACAAAGCATCGGCGTGCGATCTAATGAGCGTCGGAGTCCGCAGTCTGGTAGCTGTGTAATACCTAAATGAAAATGTCAGAAAAGGAACCTTTCTTGCAAGGTCAAGCAAAGAAATTGGCTTTCGTGCTTCCGCTCTGTACTTGAATGTGATTACGCAAGATGACTGTTAGCCTCTTTGGAGAAATGGTCGTTTGTGTTCAAATTAGACATACTGAAAAAAAAGGGTTCATGTAGCGTAATTTGCTTTTCCAGCACTTGAGCAGGTTTGAAAATGATGAGTAGTAAATCAGCCCCTTCTTCCAGTTCGATATTGCAGATATTATGAGTCTAAATGTCAGATGTGCAGATATTATTCATGTTATGTGAATGAATTGCAGTAACTTGTCGAAAATGTCAGGAAGGTTCATCATGTCTTTATATAGACATGCCATTTTAGATTATATTGGAAATGTGTCTGGATGGTTTTATGCTATAATAACACTTTCCGAAATAGATTACTTCTAGACCTTCGGGTATTTTTATAGAACCTCTCTGTCCACTTCCTTCACAATCTTTGTCTGGGGCCACAAGCCTGCTTTACACTTCTGTTGGCTGGTCACTTTTTTAGAAACGCTTGTCTTACCCCTTTTTCATGGCTGCTTAGTTAGAAACACCCACCTTATCCTTCCTCTCGCTGGCCATGTGGTTGGCCTCACTGGTTTTTGAATTTACTAAGTTAACATCTAGAACCTGTTAGCATTTTAGGGTTTAGGGTGTCATTTTGTCAGACTGTCCTAATGTAGCCTGGTTGTAAAGTTTATAAATGCTCTCGCAGTTCATCTAAGTAACGTGCTTTTGTTTAAATTCGTGCGTATATACATTGTTTTTGTGATGAAGTCTTATCTGTGGACTGTAGGGGGATTTTTTATTTCACCGTAATGGAACCCGATTATTACTGTTAATAGGTTAACCAGTAGGTCAATTAATCACCCTTCCATTTCTGTTGGTTGAGGGGTGGGGAGTTAGGAGGGAACTGGGGTGCAGAGTGAGTCAGCAGGTGGAGAAAACGAGAGGGAGAATGGCCAAAGTAATGTTTTACCGTTTCCTTTCCTAGCGAAAGGTGAAGAGAGTTCAGGTATTTACTGTTAATACCCTAGAGGTTCAGTTTGTGGTAGCTGCTAACTTGGTTGTAGCAGTTTAGCGGGTTGTAGCTAGCCGGCTAATGCGAGTCGGTGGCCGTTTTAACCGCGCGCTTAAAAAATGGCGGCACTCGTGACGCGGACTGTAAAGTAGTACTCCTCAGGGTCCCGAGAGTTCTGAGGACAAGGTCGGACAGACCCCACAGCAGCCGAGGAGCTGTGTGGGTCCGCTGATGAAGTTTCTACTGCCGTCATTGCTGCGCTATTGGGAGGATACCCCTGGACTCTCGCCACTTCGTTACGACTGACTCGTTCGTCTGAGGCGATTCCGTGAGTCGAGTCCTTTTGGCTCATCTGAGTAGAAGGGGCGGTTCAGCTACACAGCAGCCGAGCATCGTACAGGCCTGCTACGGTTGTTTGTTGAGTGTGTTTGTGGGCCCACGTTCATTATTTCATTTTTTTTTCCATGACCATTTTGGGACAAAGGGTTTGGTGATTATGCATATTGTGTATTTTGGAAGGTCAAGTATTTTGTCGCGTTGCTGAGGAGTGGTTAACTGTTTGTTTATTTTTTTGTAAACGTTTTTGTTTCAGTATCTTTGTCATCAATTTAATATTATTTTGGGGCTAAGAAAGAAGGGAAGTGAATAACAACCACAGCTTTGATTGTGATTGATTGTGATGTGTGAGATGAATGGGAATTTCCATGTCTGGTCTCATTCTTCAGAGATAAATATCAATCTGTCATTTGCTATAGATTTGGTAGTTTTCCTCTGTAGTACTAACCTGCATCATCCTCTAATACTTTGAACCCATAGCATCCCTAAGGCTGGTGCTAGGGAAAGGGGTGCTACACTAAAATTGGGCGTCATGTTATTTTTGTTAATTAAGAGATCTAGTACCTCACGCTTACCTGGTTAATTCCTATACCTCGAGGAACTGTAAAACTAAATGTTACTAATGATAGCACAAGGGTAATAGTTACTTCCTAAATAATTGCTTATAAATTGTAAAAATAATTATATATATATATAAAAAAATTATAATAATTAAAAAAATAAATTAATAATATAAAACATTTTAAATATAATATTGTCTTAATGTATTCGCCACTCTTCAGCTCGTAATCGATCTGTTCCTCATTAAAGGCCTCCAAATGTGTCCCCCTTTTGCTTGGGTGATGTGGCTCGACCAGTGTGTTCTTCTTAGTCCCCATGAGTTCCCATGAGCCTCTGCGTTGCTACTATGACTAAGGAGCGGAGGTAGTTCAAGCTGACAGAAAGGCTAGATCAGCTCATGGTGAGCAGAACAGCATCTCTGAATTCATAACACCTTAACCCAGAGGCAGACGGGCTACAACAGCCGACACCACGTCGGGTTCCACTTCTGTCTGTCAAGAACAGGAAGCTGAGGCTGCAGTGGAGACCGACTCACCACCAACTGGGCAGATGAAGAACGGGAAAACGTAGCCCAGTCTGAGGAATATCAGTTTCTACTCAGTCCACAAGGGTGAATTTGGTGCCAACAGCATGCATGCATGGACCCAACCAGCCTTGTGTCAACGGTCCAGGATCGTCACTGATCACAGGCATGCCTTTGAAGCCACAATGTCTATTTTGCAGCATGTTAATGCACCATGTGACAAAGCATAACGTCATCCCGAACTGACTTGCAATGTGCTTACTGTTCTTCAGTGGCTTTCCCAGTCACCGGAATCCAGTAGAACGCCATTGGGGGGCTTTGGGATGCAGGATGAAAGTGCATCTGACAGAATCTGCAGGTATTGCATGATGCGATCATGTTGACGTGGTCCAGGACCTAAAAACAATGCTTCCTATGTCTTGTAAAATCCTTTCTCCTAAGAATGTGTTCTGAAAAGAGATGGAGGTCCTTCCGAGTGTTAGGATAGTGGTCCTAATAAAGTGCTCAGAGAGGATATCTGTGCATTATGTAAAACGTTAATTTGAATTCTCTTGTTTAATCATAGGCTTATTCATGCACTATTACACTTTACTGTATATAGTGTATATCTGAACTCCTGGACACTCTCAGACACTTTACTGTATATAGTGTATATCTGAACTCCTGGACACTCTCAGACACTTTACTGTATATACCTATATATATATATAAGTAAAAAAAAAAACAAAGAAAAGCCACACAAATCTTATACATGGCAACCTGTAGGACATAGCCTCGTAAATAATTAGCTTATATGCTAAATACCTCTGCACAGGACCGTCCATGCTATATACTTTCCTTTCTTGGCTGCTCGGCTGTGATCTTATCTCGCACTGTTTGTTCTTATCCCTACAACGCTCCTCCAGCACAACATGAGACTCAGGACGACTCCCACTGAGCACCTCTGAGGGAAAATCGTGATGAAGCAGAAGAAACTAAACTGTGCAGCTCAAGCCTGCTCTGACAATTTCACCCTAAATGGAGGATGAAATATTAACACACACTGCTGTCTCCGCTTTATCTCTTCTCTCTCATCTCCACTTCTCCTCCTTTTCTCTCTCTCTCCGTTCTGTTTCTATGCATCTCTCTCTCTTGCACACGCTTTCTCTCTCTTCCCCCCAGTCTGAAGGGAAGTAATTAGCGTTCTCCGTTGCAGGAGTGTTTGTGCTGAAGGGAGAAAAACAAACGTGAAGTCTTTCTTCTTCTCCTCCGCTTTGCTGCTGTCAGCGCCATCACTCTCGTCCTCCCTCCAGTTCTCTCATAATACCACTCATTACGCTCTCGCACAAATACACACACCTGCTTACGGTGGTGGAAGCTCAGCGGAGGCTCCTGTCCTTCAGCAGCTTTTATCTCTCTCTCTCTCTCTCTCTCTCTCTCTCTCTCTCTCTCTCTCCCCCTCTTCATTTCTACTTGCTCTTTAGTTTTTCTTCCGTTTTTCATTTTCACTGTTTTTCTCTTTAATCAGTTTCATTGTTCTCTTTTTCATGCTCTCCCTCTATAGTCTTGCTCTCTCACTCTGTTTCTATTCTTGTATTCTCACCATGTCTCTTTGTGAATCATACTCACAGGAGATCACATGTCCAAATGTCTGTGGTCCAGATAATGAAAGTCATGTTATCATTAATGAGGTTATGAATATAAGCATGTATGCACCATGCACTGTGTAGGGCTAAGTTGGAAAAATACTGACTACCTGATTTAGTGTAATATGGCTCAGATATGGTGGTTGATCCTCCATATCAGAGACCAGCTGATCGTCCAGAGGGAGAAAATAAGTCACCTGTGCTGTGCTAGTTGTAGTGTTTAAGCTGTTTTTGTATTTTTTGTTGTTGTTGTTTCTGAAGGATGTTTTAATTTTCCGTTGCAGGTGAAACGGCTGAGTACCTGCAGGCTTTGTTTGTGTGCACGGTACTACTGGAGACATTTCTTCCGCACTGCTGTTCCAGCCTGTGTCACCTCAACACTGCCGGTGCTTTTATTGCGTGTAGTAGCTGCAGCATCGAATATCAGTTTGAAATATCTAAGCATAGATTTGGTTTAGATGATTTTTTTTAAACAGCACTTATTGGCAAAACCAATATGATGCCAGGAGTAACGAGCAGCTCTGCTATCTGTCCGGATATGCAGGGAAAGAATCCTAATGGGACGGTTTTTCCATTGGACAGATCAAGATTATAACTCGCCTGCTGTCAACCTGACAACCTGTCAACATGACAGTGAAATAGGAGTGGCACTTATTACACAATAATGGCTGAGATGACATGAAATATAAAAATGAGTGACATGCACGCCATTTCCAGAAGGTTCCTTGGATCCCATGTCCCCCCCCCACCACCCATGGTCCTTTATTGCCTTTTACTTTTCCGTACTTGTTCAACATACCGCATCTTCTCTCTCTCTCTCTCTCTCTCTCTCTCACACACACACACACAATCTCTCTCGCTCGCTCTCTCACACACAATCTCTCTCTCTCACAATCTCTCTCTTCTCTCTCACAGTCTCTCTCTCTCTCTCTCTCTCACACACAATCTCTCTCTCACACAATCTCTCTCTCTCGCTCTCTCTCTCACACGCACACAATCTCTCTCTCCCTCTCTCCCCCTCTCTCTCTCTCTCTCTCACACACACACAATCTCTCTCTCTCTCTCTCTCTCTCTCTCTCTCTCTCTCTCACACGCACACAATCTCTCTCTCTCTCTCTCTCTCTCTCTCTCTCTCTCTCTCTCTCTCTCTCTCACACACACAATCTCTCGCTCTCTCTCTCACACACAATATCTCTCACTCTCTCTCACACAATCTCTCTCTCTCACACACAATCTCTCTCACTCTCACAATCTCTCTCTCACACACACAATCTCTCTCTCACACACAATCTCTCTCGCTCTCTCTCTCACAATCTCTCTCTCTCACACAATCTCTTCTCTCTCTCACACAATCTCTTCTCTCTCTCACACAATCTCTTCTCTCTCACACACAATCTCTCGCTCTCTCTCACAATCTCTCTCACAATCTCTCTCTTCTCTCTCACAGTCTCTCTCTCTCTCTCTCTCACACACACAATCTCTCTCACACAATCTCTCTCTCTCACACACAATCTCTCGCTCTCTCTCACAATCTCTCTCTTCTCTCTCATAGTCTCTCTCTCTCTCTCTCACACACACACACACAATCTCTCTCTCTCTCTCACAATCTCTCTCTCTCTCTCACAATCTCTCTCGCTCTCTCTCTCACAGTCTCTGTCTCTCTCTCTCTCTTTCTCTCTCTCCCTCACAATCTCTCTCTCTCTCTCACAATCTCTCTCTCTCTCTCTCTCTCTCTCTCTCTCGTTTGTCCAGTTGCTATGTGATTACTCTTGGAGCCATGCAGTCATTATGTAGTGTTATTACCTCTCTGTGTTTCTGGCAGTAATGCTCCGGGCTGTGATGTGTGTTTATTACGACTGAAATCTTCACTTCCTCCCTTTTTCCCCTCTCTTTCTCCCTCCCTCGCCCCTCTAGCCTCTTCTTATTAGTTTGTTCTTTGATAAAATGCTTCAGGAGAAATATAACAGTCACACATCACATGGGAAAAGCCATTTCGAGGCGTAATTGAATGTTGCCCACTGACAAACTGCTCCCATGTTGGGAGCGGCACCGTGTTGCCATTGCCCCAAAAAACCCTCCATAAAAACAACAACTGTCCTTATAGGCAGAAAAATGTATTCTCTCTTTTGTGTGGTGAAGTTGTCCGGATCCTTTGAAGCCTGACTCTGTTTAGACTAGCCCTTGACCTGTATTTCCAGTATGTATATGTTGATTGTAGCTTCAGTTTTATTGGACCTTTTGGTGAATCTTAATCAGGATGTGCTTGCTGTTTGAAGTTAGCTGGTTTTACTTTGGAGATGCAGGGCAAATGTCAAGGGTGTCCCTACATCTATAAAAGTAGTGCACTAGTGAAACAATAATTACGTGATGAGACATTTTTCATTGGCAGCTGACAATGTGTAGCCTCCATCATGGCTATGATATAATAACTCGTCCATGTATTGTCGTGTGTTTAAGATAAGATAATCCTTTATTGATCCCGCAGTGGGGAAATGTGCAATGTTACAGCAGCACAGAGGACAGAACAGAAGTGTCAGGAAATATACAAGTAATAAATAAGATCTATATACAAAAAGTACAGAAAAATATAAATAAAATACTAAAAATTTAAACCCAGAAAACAGGATTATGCTATGCAGTTTTACTGCACATAGTAGAAATAGACATAGACTACTTGTTGTATCGCACATAGTGGAATAGAGCTAGATTACTGGGTTCTATTGCACATAGTAGAATAGACTACTGTAAAAAAATAGACTGCTGTAGAATAGACTAGTGTAGAAATAGACTACTATAGAATAGACTAGTGTAGAAATAGACTACTATAGAATAGACTGGTGTAGAAATAGACTAGAGTAGAATAGACTACTGTAGAAATAGACTGGTGTAGAATAGACTGGTGTAGAAATAGACTACTGTAGAAATAGACTACTGTAGAAATAGACTGGTGTAGAAATAGAAATAGACTAGTGTAGAAATAGACTGGTGTAGAATAGACTGTTGTAGGAATAGACTACTATAGAATAGACTGGTGTAGAAAAAGACTGGTGTAGAAATAGACTATTGTAGAATAGACTGGTGTAGAAATAGACTGGTGTAGAATAGACTACTGTAGAATAGACTACTGTAGAAATAGACTACTGTAAAAATAGACTGGTGTAGAAATAGACTGGTGTAGAATAGATTGGCGTAGAATAGACTGGTGTAGAATAGACTGGTGTAGAAATAGACTACTGTAGAAATAGAGTGGTGTAGAAATAGACTACTGTAGAAATAGACTACTGATTATTATTACTGACTATTATAACACATCTTTGAATTGTACCAAATTATTGTGTAGAAGAGACAGTAAAATGCAAATATCTGTGGTCACCCCTATAGTGTTTCCTGTCCATAGAGACACAGTCAGAGACAGAGGGAGGGAGACAGCAGGCAACCTTAGTCCTTCTCAGGAGGTCTAATGTGTCATACATTCTGTCTGGCACCCGCATGTGGGACAGTTTGATCTGTAACATCACTGGGACCAGGTCTTTTACGGTTCTGTAGCATGCAGTGCAGGGCCAAGCTGACCTATTAGCTCTGTAGGCATACCGGAGGGGATCCAGCAGAAGGCCTGTAATAGCTATCAGGTGTGCTAGGGCTAGGTGCTCAAAGACTACCATAACAAAAGATGACCTGGCCACTACCTGCCGTCATTAAGTCCAGTCGTGTTTTTAGGGACTGGGATGATGATGGGATTATGATAAGTTGGAAACATGTGAAAGCAGTGCATACGTACGGGGATCTGGTAAAGATGTTACCGACAACTGGTGAAGCGATCACATTCAGGGATGTTGTGAAGTCTGGATTCTAGGGGTGGTCAGTCCATTGTTCTGAGAACACCAGCAGTTTCTTAGTTTGATTGGCAAGTTTTTTTTTTGTCTGTCTTGTTGTTTTTCTCAGTAAGGGCTTCTTACATTTACATTTACATTTAAAGCATTAAGCAGACGCTCTTATCCAGAGCGACTTACAACTGTGCTTAGTGTTCCGTTGGATAATATTCCAGCTAGTAGGAAGTTTAGAGTCTAAAACTCACCACGAGCTCAGACACTGCCCGAACAAGGGCCAGTGCTGGTACCTAGAGATTAATACACAGACATAGAACAAGTAAAGCATTACCTGGCCCATCACCCAGTGCTCATTCCTATAGAGGAGAAAAGGTCATTATAAGGGCAACACACTACACACAATTTACACCACTACTAGAGCTCACTCACTCAAGTGCATTACAAAGAGATGGGTCTTCAGTCTGCGTTTGAAGACCGCAAGAGACTCCGCTGTTCGGACGCCCAGTGGGAGTTCATTCCACCATCTGGGAGCCAGGACAGAGAAGAGTCTGGATGCTTGTCTTCCATGTGTCCTCAGGGATGGTGGTTCGAGATGGTACAGCTCGACTCTTCACCATTGCCATAAGGTAGGGAGGCGCTGGTCCAATCTTGGCTTTGTAGGCCAGCATCAGAGTTTTAAATCTGATGCGGGCAACAACAGGAAGCCAATGAAGGGAGCGCAGCAGTGGAGTGACGTGGGTGAACTTTGGAAGATTGAAGATGAGACGGGCTGCAGTGCTGCTTCTTGACAGTTGGGTATCGTTTTTCAGCTTTGGGTGGTCTTTTAATTAGGAAAGATAGACAGATCTAAAGCAAGATTGGAGCTTTATTGTCAACTTTCTCTCCAAAAGGGAAAGCTCTGTTTATCTGATGTGGATGTTTTTGGTGGTCTGCCAGATTTGTGGGAGGAGTCAGGTGTCAGGTCAACAAAATATATAGAACAATAATCCACCATAGCAAATGCAGAGAACAGTATATATATATATATATATGATGAAGTATATATCCCTGATGTATCTTGGCAAGACAACACTGCATTATACACAAGGTCTTATAGCAGCGTTCAGAAATTACATTATAACGCAGATGTTCCATGATGGTAAAGAGGTGTGTGATCAGTCTGTGGTTGATGTTGGAAAGGGTCTGGATTAGTCCAGGTGTACGTTTGGGGCATAAACAAAATAATTCCCTTTAGGAAGAGGCTGTTGAAGAGTCCTGATAATGGAACAGATGCTCCGGTACCTTCAACCAAAGGGCAGGACTGGGAGGAGTCAGTGAAAGTGGTGGAGAGTTCATTCACAATATTGGGAGCCTTCACGAATCCAGTGCTAGGCGGTGTTGGTGGTGGTTAGAGGACACCCTGATGGATCTTTTCAGCTGTCCTCCCATTTTGCTGCAGGGCCCCCAGCCAGATTGGTGTAGTTCCCCTAAGTTCCAATCACACGCCGTTTGAGAAGTCACCTAAAACTTTTTCACTAAACCCGTCTTGGTCCGTCCGCTACATTTTGAGGTAGGAGGGGGAAATAGCTGTTCTATGCACCACCTTCCCTTGTAGCTTGTGCGCATATTATTTTATGCTAATGAACACAATCAAAAGACTTGGCTGCTAATTACTTTACAGCATTACATGCTGAGTCATGCACATGAGCCTGCACTGTATCACTGCTTCATAATTGCACAGGTTTGATTTCCATTGCTATAATCAGTGCTCTCATTAGCATGCATCTGAGGGGGGCGCTTGGCCTCATTGACTGCTGAGAATGGATTTAAACTATGATTGAATAATGAATTGAATACAGTAGCACATAAAGCCCCAGACTGGAGTCAGTCAAACCGCGATACTCTGTTTTTAGTACTGTACCAGAATTTTTTTTAGGCCATGCTGTTTGATTAGCACTGTCAGTCAATAGAAATATGAAACAGGGTGGTTTACTAAGTATGGCCCGAGAGAATCCTTCCCCCATTCCCAATGGACTTCACTGCATAGAGATAAGGATACACTAATGAAAACAGAGATAAGCTAATGAGCTAGCCTGCTGCTCATGGTGCTCGCTTCTCGAGGATCTAGGCTACAAAAGAAATGCTGCCAAAATCCACAACTGTGTTCTTTATTACTGTATTACGGAGCTCAGCGGGTTAGCCGTCTAATTATGCTATTCTTAAAGGAAGGGGAATTTGTTGTTCCGCATGCAGAAATACATTTAACCATCTGCTTGCGATTTCAGTAGCGTACCCTATGTCATTTGCATGCCCCTGCTGTATGATTTACATCTATGTCAGTGGAAATAGGCCCGATTTGGATTCCCTATCGTTTGTTATTCGCTATAGCAGAATTCGCCGTTGCAATACTGATATCACTGATATTAAGGGGTGTGGCATGCAAATATGTTCTCTAACCCTTAAACCTGGATCAATCAGTGGGGGCTTTCGATGAAGCGAGGTGTTATTGCAATCCAAAGAAGGCGTCAGGCCATGTCACTTGAGTTTGACGGTGCTTCGGGCCAAAACGAACATTTCGCGCATTGCTTCGTGTGATGTAAACATGCCCAAACACTACACAGAATACGAATTTCTCCTTCCTGATGAGATGGGAACTGTGTGTGCTTCTCGGTGAATACATGAGGGTGGTCTATTGTGTTCACACCTGACTGACTGAGTATGAAGTCAGATTACTTTGTCCAAAAAGCTGAATATCATGTGTGCGTTTATTAGCCCCTACACTGTGTTAGCAGTGTGGGATTGATTCTCATTGACCGTGTAATTAATTCTAGGTACTATAGTGAATCATTATTCTCAGTCATCAGATTTCACATCAAGCTGCATTTGAGATTGCTGATGCAAATAAATGTAAATAAATATAAAAGCTAATAAAATTAGTAAATAAATGTATTGGAACAAGACAAATGTTTAGAGAAGCACGGAGTAATGTGTTTTTTTTTCGTTTTTAGCTTTTTAGCGTGAATGCTAACTTATGTTTTGTTTGTTGGTTCTTTGTTTTTAGTTTTTTAAAGAACATGCAGGGTTACCTAACACAGACCTGCTTTACACCGCCCTATACACAATTAAACTGCACATGCAGTGGAGTTTATTTGCACACTGCACACAGTGATGATAAAGCTGTGTGAGGTCAGTCTTTGGTTGATGTTGAAAAGGGGCTAGATTAGTCCAGGTGTATGTCATGGGCGTCAGCACGTTAAGTAATTTGATAGTCTTCGGAAAGAAGCTGTTGCAGAGTTGTGATGGTGGAACAGATGTTCAGCAGTTCTACCAGTGTCAGCTACTAAGTGAACGTAGCTAGCAACTAAAATCTAACTGCATACAAGAAAATATAATTGCGTTATTAAATGCAGTTACATATGACGAGTATTATCTAAAATGTGTTCTGTATTTATGACAGACTGAGTCATAATCGCAAAATCTACATTTGTAATAGTTAAAAAGAGGATGCCATTGTGGGCAAATGAGATTTTGTCCTGGCAGCGACTCTGTATATACTGTATATTGCATCGGGTTATATCTCTTCCACTTATGTTTACATTTTGCAGCCCTAGGATCAGCCAGTTGGTGATCATTGAGCTGACTTGTGGAGTACTGTATGATGTACATGCCATGCCAATGACTGTTTCCTTCAAAGGCCAAGGGTGATTTCTACCATTCTCATCATTTTGACAAAGATGGTTTGTGACAGGTGGGCTGTTAGGAGCTTGGGGACAGGCTTGTGTGTGTGTGTGTGTGTGTGTGTGTGTGTGTGTGTGTGTGTGTGTGTGTGTGGCAAAGGCACATCTCACCGGCTTGGCTGACTATATCTAGCAGTGACAGTACATTGTGTTGGGTCGAAGCTGCAGGGAAACAGGGGCAGCGGGTGGCAAGTGCTCTGTGTGGGTGTTATTTTGTTAGTGTGTGATTTGGATAGATGGTGTAAGCTTTCTGAAGTTTTGTGCGTATGTGACCAAGGAAGCAGGAAGCGTCTGAGTGGGTCTTCACACTTCCACATCATGCTCCTCTCTCTCTTCGATGGCCTGTCAGCATAGCCGGCACTGATCTTCATCCGATCGGACGCCTGCACAATCATAGGCAGCTTTTCAAATGATGTGATTGAACATCAGCAGGTCAAAGATGACTCATTGGATGACATGATTGGTCAGGAAGCCCAATGCACATTCCAGACGGCCAGCAAGCCTGGCATGATTGGCCAGACACACTTTTACATGGGTGCTTTTACATGTAGACATTTCACAAACACTTTTATCCAAAGTGACTTCACAAGACATGCAAATAGTGGAAGATACAAAGTACCGCAATACCCTGCAAAAAAATCTCAGTTCTACTGCAGGCTGTGCCACAGCCATCTGAGCCATCTAACTCTCTCTGTGGGTCGGCCCTCCTTAGCCAACATGGGCATCTGATGTAACAGAACTGGTAGTTAGTGTTGTCTTCCAAGCATGTTGAGCTGTCCAATAACGTTGTGTTAGTGGGTTCTTTTTGAATAATGCACCTGCAACCATCAGATTCATCTTGGGATTTCCAAAACGTTTTTGAAAGCTTGGATGCAGGTGAAGTAAACTTGACAAATGTGAATAGACCCTTATTGAGAAATTGAAGTGATGATGGTGATGGTGATGATGATGATGGTGATGGTGATGGTGGTGGTGGTGATGGTGATGATGATGGGGATGATGGTGGTGATGATGATGGGGATGATGGTGGTGATGATGATGATGATGGTGGTGGTGATGGTGGTGATGATGATGGTGATGGTGATGATGATGACGATGATGATTGTGGTGATGGTGATGGTGATGATGGTGGTGATGGTGATGGTGATGGTGGTGGTGGTGGTGATGGTGATGATGATGATGGTGATGATGATGGTGGTGATGGTGATGATAGTGGTGATGCTGATGGAGGTGGTGGTGGTGGTGATGGTGGTGATGGTGATGATGATGGTGATGATGATGATGGTGGTGGTGGTGATGGTGATGATGGAGGTGATGGTGGTGATGGTGATGATGATGATGATGATGATGATGATGATGATGGTGGTGATGCAGCCAAATTTTCCACAGAGACTTGTAGAGCTCACTATGTTGACCAACGTACCTGACTGGAGCACTGGTTAAAGCAAGCCTCAGGTATTTCACTGTTACAGTCATGTGCCATGTTATCTGCATGAGGGGACTCTCTGCAATAAGACATTTGCTTCAGGAAAGAGCAGCATAATGAATTTATCCTCACCCACACCACCCTACCTTGCTTTAACAGTTACTAGTAGCTATTAAATTATTAAAACTCTGCTAATAACACTCTTTATCTTCTCACTGGATCGACCAAACTGCTAACGGCAGAATAGGGGGTCATATGTGAATGAGGTAGGCCTCTTGTATCTTAATTGAAAGAGACAGTATTGTGCAAAAGTCATGGGCACTTAAGCACATGGTTTAAACTCTTTATCCTAGCAGTATGTTAGCGTGTAAAAGCTTTACATGTGTTAAAAGATATACATGTGTTGTAAAAAGATATACATACTGTATATAATTCTGCTAAATACAGTTATATAATAGTAAAAAAGGAAAGAATAGGATGCTCCCTCCGGGTAAGGGAAAGCCGTCTCCTGGAGGAGTTTAAGTATCTCTGGGTCTTGTTCATGAATAATGGGAAGAAGGATTGTGAGATCGGCCACCGGCTGGAACAGGTAGCGGCAGTAATGCGGTCGTATACTGGACTGTAGTGGTGAAGAGGGAGTTGAGCCATAAGGCTAAGGTCTTTGTTCACCAGTCAATCTACATTCAGACCCTCACTTGGGGCCATGAGCTTTAGGCAATGACTAAAAGAATAAGCACTGCACTCGACAGGGTGAGAAGTGCAGTCGAATGGGTGAAGTAAAGCCACTACTCCTCCATCTAATAAGGAGCCAGTTGAGGTAGTTCGAGCATCTGGTTTGGATGCCCCGTTGGAGGTTTACCAGGCACGGCCAACTGTGATGAGTCTGGGAACAGCTAGGGATCTGCAGGGCAAGCTGGAGGTGTGTGGGTTATAGGGGTTGGTGGGTGGGTGGTTGTGTGTGCGTGTGTATGCAGTACCCTTATTAGAAGTTTTTGTAAGTACTTTCATTTCAGACTAATCTTGATATCCCACTAACACTGTAATTCATTAAAACTATGAAGACAAGATGAAAGGGAAGACTAAGACTAATGACATTCATTTATATAATATATGATTAGTAATTTATTCATTTATTGGATTGACAGGACGTAGTTAATATGGAATATTAAACAGCTAGTTGCTCACAGATAGTGGTAAATTCTCTTTCTCCAGTGTCTTTACACACATTCACTTGGCTGCAGGTTCTTAATACTAGAATATCATCCCATGGTTTAATTGTTATGCTAGTCTCACAGAGGGTTACCAACATCTACCATTTTCTGTTGATTATAGTGAGTGATATCTGGCAGTGATCCTCAAATCTTATTTAAAATATTTTTAAAGTAGGAAAGCAGGACTACAGCAGCTCTAGGCCTGATGTTTTAGGCCTCGTTTAGTAGATGATAATGTCTTGTGCCCAGCTTCTTAGGCTTAGTGTTTTAAACCTGAGGATTATTTTACAAAGCAGTGTTTCTCATTAAGCCAGATACCCAGGAAGCATGCCTAATCGCCGGTCAACATTCAGACTTCTTTGGTGCATGAACACTCCTTGTTTATATTCAAAGCACAGCCAGCTTTCAGGCAATTTTGCCTGAATTGCCTTTGTGCAATAAACGTTAATTTGAATCAGATTGAATTGTTTTCTTTGACTCAAACTGAATCAAAAATTGCTTTTGGTACCAAAATGAAGTGTAATTTATTCGACGCAAGGATTAACACATCTACAGTTGTCGAATTACATGATTGTCTTGATTCACTGATGCCTTTTCCCAGTAGCCATAAAATACTACTGCTGATTCGGTGGTTATCTAAGTGAACTATGCATCGTTTTGTATATGTGCTAGAAAACCACAAGCCAGCTGGATTTCATTCTGTTTAGATGAGCAAGCAAACGAACCCTCGTTTAAAGATGTACTGATTGTACTGATTGAATTTAGCCTTATCTAAGGGCTTACTACTCTGTTGAAACACATTTCAGTTACCCCACCCCCAATAGCTTGCTCATTGAACCTTCTACAATATCAGCATTGCGACAACAATTAAAGGGGACCTATTATTCAAATCAAATCAAACATTTCTTTTTATAGCGCTTTTTGCAACAGATGTGTCACAAAGAATCTTTACAAAGAATCTGGTGTTCGAGCCCCCAGTGAGCAAGCCGAGGGCCACAGTAGCAAGGAGAACCTCCCTTAGTTAGGAAGGAAGAAACCTCAAGAGGAACCAAGACTCAAAGGGGGAACCCATCCTCCTCAGGTCAACACCAGATACAAGACAGCACAAGAAAGGAGTGTATAGTGTTTGTGAGGTGGAGGAATAAATGTCTGATTGGTCTGTAGTTCAGTAGTTGGGTCATTGGATGGGTCAGCAGGACGCAGACCAAGCTTCCACAGTGCAGGACAGCCAGGAGCTCCGTGGTGGTTAAAGGCTCCCAGTGGCTCCCAGTCAGAGCAGGTGTAGTACCAGCATCAGGCCACACAGGATGGGCAGCAGTTCAGCTCAGACAGAGAGAACAGACAGACTGTTAGCTCTGACAGAAGACCTGAACACACTATATGGTGTTATTCTCATTTGCATTTGTTATTCTCATTTGTACTGTTCATAATTTTATTTTTGGTGGTCTACTAAAATACATGCTTCAGTTTTTTCCCCCGTACTATACATTTATATTAACCCTCTGTCTAAAACGCTCTGTGTTAGAGCTCCTGTATTTTTAAGCCCTACCTGCAGATGAGCCCAGTGTGCTCTGATTGGCCAGCCTGCACACTCTGCTTTGATCAATGTAGTCCAGACTGGCATCCAACTACATGTTTTGGCCCCACAAACACCTGTGGAGCTATACCTACAGTGGCGTTGGTTCAGTTTAATATAGGGTCCGATCCTGAGGGTTGGGTAGTACAAGTTGTGGCACCTGATCTACCTTCACAAACTACACTAGAGTTGGAGGAGTGTTTTTAGCCCTCTGTGACGGTAGGTGGGTAATAAAGATCGCGTTGCTGTTCCGTGTTCTGTGAGAGATGTTTCTGGTTTCTGTGAGAGAGAGTTTCACCCTCTGACGTACTTTGAGTTTTATAACTTCGTTGACCATTTACATGCACAGATAATACACTACAGGAAGTGGAGAAACAGGAAAAGTGAAATAGGTCCCCAATAAGTTGTTCAGTTTGGTCATACGCACATACAGATACACACACCTCAAATGTGGTCCTCTGAAGCTGCTGTTTTACACAGGCACATTTTATACCTTGCTCTCCCTCTCTCACATACAAAACACTCGTACTCTGAAGGGCCCGATGTGTGTTTGTCTGCCGGCTGAGTGCTTTCACGTAGCGAAAAGACACTGGGCTCAAAGCAGTCATTATTTTTTGTGTTGTTTACTTGTTTATCTCTTTATGGCTGACTGTTTAAAGGCTAAGTGAGACAGGGCTTGCAAGCCTTATCTGTGGTTCTACTACTGTCTTTTGAGAAAGCACTGAAAACATTTCAGTTTTTTTTTTTTATTTTCTCCCTGTAGGTATCTTGTTTATTGAGCAACGTCCGGAAAAAACATCCTTACTTGGGCAAGCAGGCAAAACGAACGGATCAAGTGAGGAAAACGGGACGGTGTTATTTATTTATTTAGTTATTTTTTTAAGAATAACAGTCTTTCTGAGAAGTGGACCTTCTTCTCACAAGATTGTGGAGAACCCTTTCTAGATAAAGGATAAAGGAGCAGGCCCAGACAGTTTTCATTCTTTGTGGCCGGTTCCAATGACTTTTACACTAAATTCTGTCCTCTGGCTCTCTTTCTCTCTCGCCCGTTGCTCTCACGCTCATTTACTCTCTCTCTCTCGGGCTCCCTCTCTCTCCCCTCTCCATCACCTCATATGACAGTGAGTAAGCTGTAGTTGCTGAGTAATTGCTGAGCTTTAGGAGAGAAGAGGATCGATTGTATTGGCTGTCTGTGAGCTGTGTGTCTTTGGTCTGGCGTGGCTCCAGAGCCTTCCATTCTGTGGGCCTCAACCAGGAGTGGCGACCAGGGTCCAGACCAAAATTACAGAATACACTGCCTGACCATATTTCGAATTCACTGGAAGTCTATAGTCACCGTAATACACAGTCGAGTCACATCATTATGACGTTATTATAATCTACTGAGTAAGCTAGCTACACGAGCTAGGAGCGACTCAATGAGGTCCCGGTAGGTTGTCACAGGTATCTGGAGCCATGCAGACTGCGGTTCATTCTACTTCTGCTGGAGGGTACATGGCGGAGGAGCCAGAGAGCAAACATGGCAGTCGAGGTGGTCCCACAGATGCTCAACTGGCTTCAAGTCTGGGTAATTGGAGGGCCATGGTAGTCGGACAATGTCAGACATTTCTAGCTAAGTAACATGGAGGACCTCATCCGTCCCATGGAGGACAATCAGCATGTATGGATCTATCTGCAAGGATGCATTTATTCCCAGATTGGTTGAGAGTGCCGTCCACATGGATAAGTGGGCCCAGAGAAGGCCAGGAACGTAAGGTTATAATCATAATATGACTCTACTTTGTATTTATTATATTATATGTGTAAATACATTTCCAAAGCTGATCTCAATCCACTTAAACTGCATTATAAAGAGCCGTCGATGTGATTTAGGACTGTCGATGTGATTTTAGAGAATCTAAGTGCCTTTTCTTTTTCCTTTTTCAGTTTGATTATTCAAGATTAACATGTATTGTAATAAAACACCGCAGAAATTGTTTACATAATCTGTAGCATCCAGATATCTGTGTGAAGGGATTCAGTCGGGGAGGCAGAGTTCAGCACAACACCTATGCTGAATTAAGCTAATGTGAAATGAGTGCTTTGTTTTAGTTAACAGTAAGTTATACTTGATTGGCTATGAAATTGAACCCCTGTGTTAATTTGAAAGTACTACATAATTAACATATCAATTATTCAAACTGAGATATCTTATGTGAGATATGACAATTTTGAAATTGATGCCAGCAACAAGTAAGACTGGCGTGATGGCCAGTGTGTCCAACACCTCTTCTATTAATGACTCTCAACGCAGTATGTTTCCTAACTCTCACTTGATATGTGTCAGATATGCCTCTGATGTTTTTCACACTCAGGTCAGGGTCTCCTTTGTTGTATGTTTTGTCCCTGAGCGTTTTCAGTGGGTGACAGGTCTGGACTACAGGCAGGCCAGTTTAGCTCCTGGACGTCTTTGCCATGGAGCCATGCTGTTGTAAAATGGAATGTGGCGTATCCCTGTCTGAATGGCAGCATATGCTGCTCCCGAACACCGTACATATCCCTCAGCATCAATGGTGCCAAGATGCGGCATGTGCACTAATGCCCCACCCTATTGCTATTACGCATGAGGGCTCTGGAAGTCTGCGCTGATAACAAGCCAGATGGTCCCTCTCCTCTTTAGCATGGAGGATGAGGCGCCCATGAGGCGATTTCCAAAAAGAAATTTTGGTTTTTCTACAGGCCTTGGTCCTTCCTTGGTCTCGGTCTGTGCGGTTTCTGGGTCCTGTTTATGTTTCGTATCTCATGTGTATTAAATTTTTACTTGCTTTTGGGTTAATTGGTTTTGGGAACAGTTCATGAGCCCATGCAGTGAGTTCCGTTATAAAATCCTGATTTTAATACGGTGCCGCTTAAGGGCCTGAAGATCATGACGACCCAGTGCTGGTTACTGGCTCTTGTTCCATGCGTAGAGGGATTTCTCTGCATTTAATTGATGTGCACATCACTGCATTCTGTTATTGTGCATCTTTTTGGGAAACGTAGCTGTTACAACAACTAGCCAGATGACATGAAATACTGCCCAGATAATGGCTCATTTTCTCAGCCTAGCCAGTGGAGGACTGCCTCGTTTGTAATAGCTTCATAAGAGCAATTGATGGCAAAATCAATCTGGTCATTTACATGAGTTCTCTCAGTCCAAGCATGGTCAGGATTGTCTGCAGAGATGAATTGCATACCGACTATTCAGAGACAACCCACTTAGAGTGATTTAACTATATTAGTGGAATCAGATGCTGGAGATGGATCGTTCCTATATTCCCGTGTCTTGTGTTTTCGTAATATCTGTCTCCGGGTCTGTACCTTTGCGGTAGAGAGCGAAAAGCTGTGAGGAAAAGGAATGAGTGATTGACTGAATGACTGAATGGATCCTCTATAGAATAAATCCAGTTTCCAACTTCATGTGACACAAATGACAGGAATTACGTCAAAGCATCTTAAGCCCCGCAGGCATCCCGTTTGTCTTGCAGATGGTAGCTTTAGCTGCCTTTATTGTGCTGATGAGAGAGAGGTAGAGCGTCAGGGAAGGGCAGAGAGATGTTGAGAGGTGCTGGTGTCTCTCCTCTGAGTGTTTTGACAGTGTGTTGTTATTCAGCTCCACCTCTCCTCTCTCCTTGCTTCTAGACACACATTACTTATCCAGTCAGATCATAGTTTGTTTTCTGTCAGTTATATGATCCACTGTCTGTGTTCAGTGCTGTTAGTTGTTGTGTTGCTACAGTGGTGTAACTCAGGTGGAAACAGCACTTCCTGCCCCTCTGTCCAGCCCACTGACTCCTACTATAAAGCATGCAGTAGAGGACAAGACATGTTTGGTGTCTGGAGTAAACTTCCGTAGCTTGAATGAAATGAATCCAGTAAATCGAAGGGAGATATTGGGTAACAATTTCAATATTCGACCACACTCTTTACTTAAGGGAACCGTTCTCTTTGGAGTTGTGTTCTTTAAAGAACTGCGCCATGCCTGAATGGGCTTTGATTCTGAATAGGCCAATTCCTTTTATTAAAGAACCGTATAAGAACTGTCCTGTTGAAAAGTGTTGGACCTATGGTTCTAATTAGAACCATGATCTTTACTAAAGAACCTTTAAAGAACTGTCCTTTTGGAAAAGTGTTGGACCCATGATCCTAAACAGAACCATGGTCTGTTTACTAAAGAACCTTTACAGAACCGTCTTTTTGGAAAAGTGTTGGACCCATGATTCTAAACAGAACCATGACCTTTACTAAAGAACCTTTATAGAACTGTCCTTTTGGAAAGTGTTGGACCCATGATTCTAAACAGAACCATGACCTTTACTAAAGAACCTTTAAAGAACTGTCCTTTTGGAAAAGTGTTGGACCCATGATTCTACACAGAACCATGATCTTTACTAAAGAACCTTTAAAGAACTGTCCTTTTGGAAAAGTGTTGGACCCATGATCCTAAACAGAACCATGGTCTTTTTACTAAAGAACCTTTACAGAACTGTCCTTTTGGAAAAGTGTTGGACCCATGATTCTAAACAGAACCATGGTCTTTCCTAAAGTACCTTTTAAGAACTGTCCTTTTGGAAAAGTGTTGGACCCATGATTCTAAACAGAACCATGGTCTTTACTAAAGAACTGTCTTTTTGGAAAAGTGTTGGACCCATGATTCTAAACAGAACCATGGCCTTTACTAAAGAACCTTTAAAGAACTGTCCTTTTGGAAAGTGTTGGACCCATGATTCTAAACAGAACCATGACCTTTACTAAAGAACCTTTAAAGAACCGTCCTTTTAGAAAAGTGTTGGACCCATGATTCTACACAGAATCATGATCTTTACTAAAGAACCTTTAAAGAACTATCCTTTTGGGAGAGTGTTAGACACGTGATTCTACACAGAACCACGACCTTTACTAAAGAACCTTTAAAGAACTGTTCTTTTGGAAAAGTGTTGGACCCATGATTCTACACAGAACCATGACCTTTACTAAAGAACCTTTAAAGAACTGTCCTTTTGGAAAAGTGTTGGACCCATGACTCTAAACAGAACCATGGTCTTTACTAAAGAACCTTTAAAGAACCGTCCAGTTGAAAAGTGTTGGACCCATGATTCTAAACAGAACCATGGCCTTTACTATAGAACCTTTAAAGAACTGTCCTTTTGGAAAAGTGTTGGACCCATGATTCTAAACAGAACCTTAGTCTTTACTAAAGAACCTTTACAGAACTATCCTTATGGGAAAGTGTTAGAACTGTGATTCTACACAGAACCATGACCTATATTAAAGAAGCTTTAAAGAACTGTCCTTTTGGAAAAGTGTTGGACCCATGATTCTAAACAGAACCATGACCTTTACTAAAGAACCTTTATAGAACTGTCCTTTTGGAAAGTGTTGGACCCATGATTCTAAACAGAACCATGACCTTTACTAAAGAACTTTTAAAGAACTATCCTTTTGGGAGAGTGTTAGACACGTGATTCTACACAGAACCACGACCTTTACTAAAGAACCTTTAAAGAACTATTCTTTTGGAAAGGTGTTGGGCCCATGATTCTACACAGAACCATGACCTTTACTAAAGAACCTTTAAAGAACCGTCCTTTTGGAAAAGTGTTGGACCCATGATTCTAAACAGAACCATGACCTTTACTAAAGAACCTTTAAAGAACCGTCCTTTTGGAAAAGTGTTGGACCCATGATTCTAAACAGAACCATGGCCTTTACTAAAGAACCTTTAAAGAACTATTCTTTTGGAAAGGTGTTGGGCCCATGATTCTAAATAGACCAATTTCCTTCACTTTAAAACATGTCTTTTGTTTTTTAGGAGAGACGTTTTTGTCTCTTTACTATGCGGAAGCTAACTGTCTAATGATTAGCATGCTGTACCACAGTATTCACCCACCCTGGTCCTGGAGAGCTACCTTGTAGGATGAACCAGGTAGGAATGTAGGATGAACCCCAGTCAGGCGTCCTCGATTGCCTGGATCAGATGCATTAGTGTAGGTGTGTGGACAGGGCAGCATGCTAGATACCAGCTTAGTATGTAAATGAATTGCCGTTTTGGTCAAAGCTAGTCCATCATGCTAATTGTTAGCCGCTTATCTCTAATTTTGTTGCCTAGTTCCTTTGGGGTAAAAGGGGGAACCACTACTTGATGCTGGATTAGTCTGTTTTTTAAGTTACCCAGAAAGATAAACTACAACTCAGACTCATTAAATGGCCTTTAATTTGTGTTCTGTTTTTCAACACACCCCTCAGTGATCCTGTACTTGGCTGATGGACTGCGTTAGGGAGGGAAATCTGTAAATCTTTGTCCATACCGTTTTTTGAAGTGTCATATTGGACACAGGACTGGATTGGCAGCTCTGAAATGGTCTGACAGATGATTAGAGAGAATACAGTGAAGAGCAGAGAGCAAGGAAAGAGACATGATCGCTCTGGCCCCGTTCAATTCAGCCAGAGCCCAGGTTATAGATAGCTGATGTGTGTATGTGTGTGCGTGCATGTGAGAGTGTCTGTATGAGTGTTTGAACAGCGGACACCAGTGTATCAGTGCGAAATCGCCACTTGTGTGGAGAATAATGGCTTTTGAATGGCGGCAGGAGATTTTGCCGCACTTTGGAATCTCATTCGGGGAGGTAGTAATACCGAGAGAGTCAGAGAGAGAGAGAGAGATGAGGTGCTGATAGGCAGGCCTGTTGTAAGCAAATGGAACCGCATTGCTTCGAGCACTGTTGCTGTGTATGGGGATTATTGTGTGTGGGTGCTTTGGAATGCTTTCATGTGTTCAGAAGCTTTTGGTGGTTGTTAGTGCGGTTGATTATAGGTGTTCAGCACTTCTGCATATTACCGCTGACGGATGTGCTTTTATTTGTGTAACATAAGCACTGGAACGCTTGTTCAGATCTGTGTTAGGACAAAGCAGATGTAGGGGTAAACTGGTGCCTTTCAGCTGCATGATATGACCGTGCTTTATAAAGTGACCTGTTTTATACCAAAACAGAAATTTCTTAGGGTTAGCCTTTCTTTTCTGGTTTTAAACCATAAGAGCCCAGAGCTGTTTCCCCTCCAGGGAAAATAATGAAGGGTCAGTTATAAGATCATAAAAGATCAGTCTTATTGTAACAGAGAAGTCACATGGCATCTTCTGTAAGCATTATAGAGTCATAACACTGGTAGCATATGTCACAACAACAACAATTTCATAACTGGTATTCCATCATGGTGTAGTAGAAATGGTGTCAGAATGGGTATATGTAATATAGAATATGGGTATGTCTAATATAGAATATGGGGATATGTAATATAGAACATGGGTATATGTAATATAGAATATGGGTATATGTAGTATAAAATATGGGTATTTGTAATATAGAATATGGGGATATGTAATATAGAATATGGGTATATGTAGTATAGAATATGGGTATGTCTAATATAGAATATGGGTATATGTAATATAGAACATGGGGATATGTAATATAGAATATGGGTATATGTAGTATAAAATATGGGTATTTGTAATATAGAATATGGGGATATGTAATATAGAATATGGGTATATGTAGTATAGAATATGGGTATATGTAATATAGAATATGGGGATATGTAATATAGAATATGGGTATATGTAGTATAGAATATGGGGATATGTAATATAGAATATGGGGATATGTAGTATAGAATATGGGGATATATAATATAGAATATGGGTATATGTAATATAGAATATGGGGATATGTAATATAGAATATGGGGATATGTAGTATAGAATATGGGTATGTGTAATATAGAATATGGGTATATGTAATATAGAATATGAGTATATGTATGTATAGAATATGGGTATATGTAGTATAAAATATGGGTATGTGTAATATAGAATATGGGTATATGTAATATAGAATATGGGAATGTGTAATATAGAATATGGGTGTATGTAATATAGGATACGGATATATGTATGTATAGAATATGGGAATGTGTAATATAGAATATGGGTATGTGTAATATAGAATATGGGGATATGTCATATAGAATATGGGTATATGTATGTATAGAATATGGGTATATGTATGTATAGAATATGGGAATGTGTAATATAGAATATGTGTATATGTATGTATAGAATATGGGTATATGTGATATAGAATATGGGTATATGTGATATAGAATATGGGTATATGTGATATAGAATATGGGTATATGTGATATAGAATATGGGTATATGAATGTATAGAAAAGGTTATCAGAACATTAGAGCTGATAAATCGGGTCGGAACCATAGGTATAAAAACTAGACTGTAAAATGAGCTGGTTTGTCTCTAACTGCACTGACCAAGCACATCGCAATTTTCTAAATCAGGTCATATGCTTACCAATTGTCATGTGACTGCATCCAGGATGTTGGGTTTAGGTCATCTAGGGACTCCATGTATTCAGGTTAAGGATAAAGCTGTGTAAAGAACTTTGGCTTGTGACACATATGTCACCGTGGGCTCTTCTGGGTTAAGGTAGTACGTACCGAAATGTGGCCTTTTCTGTTTTATCTGCTCGTCTCAGGACCTCACAGAGCTAATTCCTTAAGTTATGTATGCATTCATTAATCCATCTGTTTATTTATTTTTTCTTGACTGTTGGAAACTGACAGAGATTTACACTGTATTAAAATTTCATGATGAACAGATCTATAGTGAAATGTTGTTCCATTATTTTACACTGCCACTTTTATCTGCCAAAAATTCTTAGCTGTGCCACAAAACCACATTCCTCAACAACCAAACATGTGAAAAGCATCAAACCTGTGATTAATGCCGCACCTAACCTTCAGGGGGAGGACCACACTAGCACACCAAAAACACATTTCTATGGAACAAACTGATAAAGCAAAGTAACACGCTAGGTTAACATCCATTACTGCGCCTGAGTAGAGTTTCCTCTGTTACAGTGCTCCACGTATTCTTCATGTTTGGTCATACTGAGGTTCCTTTTTAAAGAAATGCTTTGATTCACTGCTTGAATATTTAGTAATGCTGTAGAGTAAAAATGCATGTATCTCATGAGTGTATTAAAAGAAATCACTGTAGAATTTAAGAAACTTGGTTACGGCAAAAACAGGCACTAGCTGCAAAAGCTCTACAGAGTGATGGAGGGTTTAAAGGAGAAGCTACGAGGTGAGCGTTTCCAGCACACATAAAATTAGTGGAGTGTAAACCGTGTTATCAGCTGCTAAATCAGCCTCACAAAACCTGGAGACATCTCTGCCTCTCACCCCTCAGCCACAGCCTGAGTGAGGCAGCCGCTGCCTGGTTAGCTAATCCTCGCCAAACAGGCAACTACTGTATTTACTTTCTATATGCTTTGTTGTAAAATAAATTGGTGGCCATTTAGTAAGCTTAAAATCTGAAAAGCTTGTCAGCTAACTGCTGTAGTTAGCACTGTTGTGGTTTACAGTGTCGTTTATTCAGCTGTCTGAGGTGATTCAGCTGTCTGAGGACTCCAAACTTTTCTTTTCGTTTGTATTTTTCTCTTGGAATATGATTTGGCTTTAGTTTTATCTGTATGGATTATTTCCATTTATGCACTCGACTCAAGGTTATGACTGTGGATATACAAATACATTATCTTCTCACTCAGTTTTCTAATTAACTACTTATTTATTCTCACTTTAATCATTTCTTTTATTAATACTGTACTCCGCTAGTGCTCCTTTATTAATACTGCACTCCACTAGTGCTCCTTTATTAATACTGTACTCCGCTAGTGCTCCTTTATTAATACTGCACTCCACTAGTGCTCCTTTATTAATACTGTACTCCGCTAGTGCTCCTTTATTAATACTGTACTCCGCTAGTGCTCCTTTATTAATACTGCACTCCACTAGTGCTCCTTTATTAATACTGCACTCCACTAGTGCTCCTTTATTAATACTAGTGCTCCTTTATTAATACTGTACTCCACTAGTGCTCCTTTATTAATACTAGTGCTCCTTTATTAATACTGTACTCCGCTAGTGCTCCTTTATTAATACTGTGCTCCACTACTACTCCTTTATTAATACTGTACTCCGCTAGTGCTCCTTTATTAATACTGTACTCCACTACTACTCCTTTATTAATACTGTACTCCACTAGTGCTCCTTTATTGATACTAGTGCTCCTTTATTAATACTGTACTCCACTAGTGCTCCTTTATTAATACTAGTGCTCCTTTATTAATACTGTACTCCACTAGTACTCCTTTACTAATACTAGTGCTCCTTTATTAGTATTGTACTCCACTAGTGCTCCTTTATTAATACTGCACTCCACTAGTGCTCCTTTATTAATACTGTACTCCGCTAGTGCTTCTTTATTAATACTGTACTCCGCTAGTGCTCCTTTATTAATACTGTACTCCGCTAGTGCTCCTTTATTAATACTGCACTCCACTAGTGCTCCTTTATTAATACTGCACTCCACTATGCTCCTTTAATAATACTAGTGCTCCTTTAGTAATACTGTACTCCACTAGTGCTCCTTTATTAATACTAGTGCTCCTTTATTAATACTGTACTCCACTACTACTCCTTTATTAATACTGTACTCCACTAGTGCTCCTTTATTAATACTGTACTCCACTACTACTCCTTTATTAATACTGTACTCCACTAGTGCTCCTTTATTGATACTAGTGCTCCTTTATTAATACTGTACTCCACTAGTGCTCCTTTATTAATACTAGTGCTCCTTTAATAATACTGTACTCCACTAGTGCTCCTTTATTTATACTGCACTCCACTAGTGCTCCTTTATTAATACTGTTCTCCGCTAGTGCTCCTTTATTAATAGTAGTGCTCCTTTATTAATACTGCACTCCACTAGTTCTCCTTTATTAATACTGTACTCCCGAGTGCTCCTTTATTAATACTGTACTCCGCTAGTGCTCCTTTATTAATACTGTACTCCACTAGTGCTCCTTTATTAATACTGTACTCCACTAGTGCTCCTTTATTAATACTAGTGCTCCGCTAGTGCTCCTTTATTAATACTGTACTCCGCTAGTGCTCCTTTATTAATACTGTACTCCACTAGTGCTCCTTTATTAATACTAGTGCTCCTTTATTAATACTGTACTCCACTAGTGCTCCTTTATTAATACTGTACTCCGCTAGTGCTCCTTTATTAATACTGTACTCCGCTAGTGCTCCTTTATTAATACTGTACTCCGCTAGTGCTACTTTATTAATACTGTACTCCACTAGTGCTACTTTATTAATACTAGTGCTCCTTTATTAATACTGTACTCCTTTATTAATACTGTACTCCACTAGTGCTCCTTTATTAATACTAGTGCTCCTTTGTTAATACTGTACTCCACTAGTACTCCTTTATTAATACTAGTGCTCCTTTATTAATTCTGTACTCCGCTAGTGCTTCTTTATTAATACTGTACTCCGCTAGTACTCCTTTATTAATTCTGTACTCCGCTAGTGCTCCTTTATTAATACTGTACTCCACTAGTACTCCTTTACTAATACTAGTGCTCCTTTATTAGTATTGTACTCCACTAGTGCTCCTTTATTAATACTGTACTCCGCTAGTACTCCTTTATTAATTCTGTACTCCGCTAGTGCTCCTTTATTAATACTGTATTCCACTAGTACTCCTTTACTAATACTAGTGCTCCTTTATTAATACTGTACTCCACTAGCACTCCTTTATTAATACTGTACTCCGCTAGTGCTCCTTTATTAATACTGTACTCCACTAGTGCTCCTTTATTAATACTGTACTCCACTAGTACTCCTTTATTAATACTAGTACTCCTTTATTAATACTGTACTCCACTAGTACTCCTTTATTAATACTGAACTCCGCTAGTGCTCCTTTATTAATACTGTACTCCACTAGTCCTCCTTTATTAATACTAGTGCTCCTTTATTAATACTGTACTCCGCTAGTGCTCCTTTATAAATACTGTACTCCCGAGTGCTCCTTTATAAATATTGTACTCCGCTAGTACTCCTTTATTAATACTGTACTCCGCTAGTGCTTCTTTATTAATACAGTACTTCACTAGTACTCCTTTATTAATACTGTACTCCACTAGTGCTTCTTTATTAATACTGTACTCCACTAGTGCTCCTTTATTAATACTGTACTTCACTAGTACTCTAAATAATACTGTACTCGACTAGTACTCCTTTTTAAATAATGTACTCCACTAGTACTCTTTTATTAATACTGTACTTCACTAGTACTCTTTTATTAATACTGTACTCCACTAATACTTCTTTTTAAATTATGTACTCCACTAGTACTCTTTCATTAATACTGTACTTCACTAGTGCATTTTTATTAATACTGTACTCCACTAGTACTCCTTTATTAATACTGTACTTCACTAGTACTCCTTTATTAATACCGTACTTCACTAGTACTCTTTTATTAATACTGTACTCCACTAATACTTCTTTTTAAATTCTGTACTCCACTAGTACTCTTTCATTAATACTGTACTTCACTAGTGCATTTTTATTAATACTGTACTCCACTAGTAGTCCTTTATTAATACTGTACTTCACTAGTACTCTTTTATTAATACTGTACTTCACTAGTACTCTTTCATTAATACTGTACTCAACTAGTGCCCTTTTATTATCATACTCAACTAGTACTCCTTTTTTTAATACTGTTCTCCACTAGTGCTCTTTCATTCATATACTAGTACTCCTTTATTAATACTGTACTCCACTAGTACTCTATTTTAATACTTTACTCCACTAGTGCTCTTTTATTAATACTGTACTCAACTAGTACTCCTTTATTAATACTGTACACAACTAGTACTCTTTCACTGATACTGTACTCCACTAGTGCCCTGTTATTAATATGGTACTCCACTGGTACTTCTTTATTAATGCTGTACTCTACTAGCACTCTTTTATTAATACCCTAGTCTACCAAGTAAATAGAGGAGTAAAAGAGGGGGGAGCGACTTTGTGGAGTATGACAGATTGTCACCTTACATATTGCTCCTTTAACTGTGTTCTCTATGTGTCATATTAACAGCAACCATTAGCACTACCGGCTCACACATGTAGACGTAATATTCCATGACTATACAGAGCCCTTAATCTCCTGTGTGATGTTCACTTCATGAATGAGCGTGAACTACATACAGTGGACACCAGATTCCACTTACTGAAAGAAATCATGCCTGTTAGGCAGATGTGTGCTGGTATTTTTGTACATGGAAGGATGATTCATAGGCCGCTCTGCCAATATGTGTCTAATTTCTTGCTTGGCAGGCGCGAGAAAGTAATACAGTGTGCCGCAGCGGTACAGACGACATGCAGGATAGAGGTCATTTGTCTCCATTTAGCCGCTGTATCCATTTGCTTTCACACTCGCCAGAGCGAAGGGACTCCACCGCGGACGTACAAGATCAATCAGTGTTCTCTATAAAAAGCCACGGCTCTCGGGCCGAACCGATCCTACCTTTGATTCGTTATCAAGCAGCTGCAGCAGCTCAGACAGCACCTCCTTGGAGTACGTCAGAGTGAAGGCCGCTTAGGTCTGCGTTTGTAGCATGCTACATCACAACTATGATGGGCCTAGGTGCCTGCTGGGACACCAGAAGTGAGAAAACAGACAAAAAAACGTCTGCCAGATTTGTCTGTTATGGTCTTTTCGTTTGACAGCGCCTTTTATAATGTTCTAATGTTTCCTCTAGGACTCAAAGTTCTAAAAGCAAGTTCACAAAAGTTTGAAGACGCCTGCTCCTCCAGTGCTTCTTCTGAAATCAGGAGTATTAACAGGGAGTTTGTCTCCAGTAACAGTAACTGCTCTTTTGAGAAAGCTATTAACACTTAGTGTTGGAACATGGCTGTTATGCATTAATGTGAGGTCAGGTGTTAATGTTGGAACTAGCTGTGGTAGGACAAAGGTATTGGATGGAGCTCAATCACTCCAGGGAATGCAGTTCCACAGCTCCACAGTCCAAAGCTAGCTGAGGTATTGGATGAAACTCCATCACTCCAGAGGATGCAGCTCCACAGCCCAGGGCTAGGTATTGGATGGAGCCGATACTGATACTGCAACCTTGAATATCCCACTCCAGATTGTCCGGTATGATAGGCTGATGTGGGCTTGTATACGGCTTTTTGATTGGATGCACCGATTCAGATACACTGGCTCGGGGCGAAGCAGGAATCCGGTGTTGGATTGACCCGCACTTGTACGTTTCTCCTTTTTGTTTCACATCCCTCGTTCCTCCCATAGAGTCCCAGTCATTTTTGGACCTCTCTAAAGCTGGCTGTTCTGTTCAACCTAGAGGCGTGAAACTTCATATACACACTAAGGGCAGGGCACCAATCACTAATCCACAGCCATACTGACCCACACTTGTTTACTCATCCCTCGTTCCTCACCGAGCAAGCTGCGCAACCATCCCACGTTTCCTTCAGGAAATGCTCTTTTCTAGTTTTATTTGTTTCTTCTCAAACAGCTAAGCTGCTAATAACACATACGTCTGGCTGGGCTTTACTTAACCAGCCATCTAAAAATATCCTAATCCACCTGTAAAACATGTTTCAGCTTCCCCTAAGAAAGAAATACATAGAGCACAACATGACACAGTTGCCCAACAACTTTTATTTTTATTTCAGTGTTTCCACACAGACATTTTAGCAGCCTGTTTTCATTAGTTATCACCATTCAAGCGTTCACAATGAGACTTCAGGCGCAACAGTTCAGTTGTGAATGTATATGATGGGTAAAGCAATGCGGGGCAGTGGGGTGGGGTTGACTTACCCCATATGAGAATCGAACTGGCCATCTCCTCGTTGAGACCAGAACATTAAGGGGTAAGCTAACCACAGAAGAATGTAATAGCATATAACAGACTGGGTCTAGAGGTGAGCAGCCGACTCAGAACAGCTCAAGGCTTAAAATTCTTCTAGGCTGGATGGGGGATCGACCTGTTGATCTCTGAGATGAAAGATCAGAGTGCAGTGCAGTGCAGCGCACCACTGACAGGCGGTTGGCAGCACGGAACAAACATCTTCATTTACTTTTGCAGGGTAAAGGAGAGAAGATAAACCGAAGGGTTTCTGAGTTGATTAGATTGAATACCTGCCCATGTAATACCTGAGGTTGCTTGCTAGATCACAAGGCACATGAGCATGAACTGAGCAAGAGCTGAGTAATGTGTCATGCAGCCATGTGCCAATGGTGCTGGCACTAACAGGATGACTCATGGAGGGCACCACTGCTCGGTGAAAATCCAGAACCGCGGCTGTTCGCTCACTCTGCACGTGTCTGCAGTTCATCGGTTCTCCCTCTTCATGGTTTGTGTAGGCCCTCCAGATCCTCCTTGTCGCTGGTGCGATCTGTCGTCTATCTACTACCACCAACAGTGTGCTATGGTAATAGCTGCACGGCTGGTGTGGTGCACAATAAGTTGGTAAGACCATTGCACTTCCTGAAAAGCCATGATGTGACCCCACGCCAACTCGTCCAACTGCTCAAATATCTTTCAAACTCTTCTCCCAGGCAGTCTTGGGTCGAAAAGGATCCTACCAACACAACTTCCCATTCATGAGTCAGAATGGGAAGCATGCACAACAGGACGGCCTTTTCTAAGTCAGTCAGGTACAGAAATAAGACCCATCATTGCTAATGTCACATGCATGGCCGAACATGAATCATTCGCATGTCTCATGTTATCAGACCTACCCGCCAAGTTTCATTCCTGTTGGTTGGTTCTTTTCAACTGAGCTATTTTATTGATAATTTTGTTATATAGATGTTATTACATAGTAGTTACATTTATTGCATTTAGCTACTAGCTAGGTTATGAAAGGTATTGTTATGATTAGGTATTGTTTGACATGAGCACATGTTACTCTTGTGTTAAAGAATAACTTCTTGCTCAATTAAAATCTTAATAAAATACTGATTACCTCCATTTACAAACTTGCATGCGGTTTCAGCATGCGTTTATCATCTCTGACACAAATTAGGTGTGTGCAGGCTTACTCACTGTGTTTAGACATAAGACAGGAGTTCAAATGTTTATTGGAAAAGAAGTGAAACGTTTTCACAGCCAATAGCGTTTTTTTCTTTGTCCTGTAGCCTCTCTCTTTCTTGCTCCCTCTCTTTCACGATCTCATTACTCTCCTTCTATCCCACATGGCTCGTCTGTGTGAAATGAACCAAAGAGAGGTCTGTGTGTGTCGGTGAGGGTGAGGAGTTTTGTTGGTGTGATCACGAGGCTGTGTGTGAGTGACAGCGAGAGAGTGAGAGTCAGTGTCGTGTTGGGTAGGTTGTGGACTGTGTGAGTTGTTGTGTTCACAGTTAGTGGTGTGGTGAGTGGGAGAGGTGTGCATGCAATGTATCACCTACTGTTTCTGGTTTCTATTTAAAACAGTTTAAACTGAATACTATAGATTATACCGGTACAGAGAGACAGTGGAACAGGTTAATGGATGATTAGACGAGTAGATAGACAGTATCGACCGTAGGGATGCACGGTATGTTCGTCAACCGAAATTATTCAGCCAAAAAGACCACTTTCGGTGTGCACTGCTTAACCACACAGACTGACCAGCAGAACATTACAGACTGCTTACCTGCACAGACTGACCACCAGAACATTACAGACTGCTTAACCGCACAGACTGACCACCAGAGAATTACAGAGTGCTTACCTGCACAGACTGACCACCAGAGAATTACAGAGTGCTTACCTGCACAGACTGATCACCAGAACATTACAGACTGCTTAACCGCACAGACTGACCATCCAGGACATTTCAGACTTCTTAACTGCACAGACTGACCACCAGAACATTAGACTGCTTAACTGCACAGACTGACCACCAGATCATTACAGACTGCTTAACCGCACAGACTGACCACCAGAACATTACAGACTGCCTAACTGCACAGACTGCACTTTTGGCACATACCCTGGCAATTCAGTTTATCACTTCCCTATAAGGAAGTTATTCTGTCTATACTGAATATGTACACTGTGTGTATGATACACTTATACTTCATTTGAATCTATAACTGGCTGCTGCTGTTCTGTCATTTGCCCTAATATTGCATACCGTACATGTTTTGCTCCTGTACCTTTCACTTATATAGCATATAATGTAGATTTCCTAATTTATATACAGACATATATTTTTCTTCTCTCTAGTCTTTTCTTCCTTATTCAGTCCTTAGTATTATTCTGTAATTGTGTAGTACTTGAAGTCCGGGAGCGAGTGCAAGGTAAAAATTTCACTGTACAGTGCAACTACTTGTTTCTCTGCGTATATGACGATAAACGCTTGAATCTTGAAATACTTTATATTGAAGAATGACGTTTTAAGGTTTACAGGTATGTAAGGTGTATGTATGTGCATGTGTGTGTCATTCTCTGTGCACTGTGAGTTAATACTTTGCATGGTTTTCGGTGACGCTGTTACCTCCTGTTCTCAGATGTAGATGTGAACCAGAGTAGAACTTTTAGGGCTAATACCTGCACACAGACGCTTCCTAGCTTGTATTGAGTTTCGAGCATTCAAGCCTAATGGACCTCCAGACAGCGTAAAGACCTGAACAGAGCCGCTAGCTTGAGCAAGTGTTGCAGCGAGGCAGACAAAAACTTCTCAGTGCATGCACACATGCTCGCTCTCTCTCTCTCTCTTTCCTGCCAGCATACCCCAATTTTACAAGATGATAAAATCTCAGCCAGTGTGGAGGGAGGTGCTCTTTGTGAATGGTATGTGTTGGTATGTCTTCTGGGATGTTAGGATGCTCAGTGTTCAGTATGTTCAATCTGCAGTTTAGTTGTTTTTCTTTTAAAGCCAAGACAAAAAAAAAACATCCTAGACTGCAAAACTTGGATTAACCCGGCAGAAAAAGCACTGCGCTGTAAAATATGGGGTATTTATGTCTGAGGGTATTTATCTGTACATTAGCGCGTCCACCTAAACCGACTCACTCAGACTCATGGGCTAGTCCTTCACCTATCTACTGAAGGCACAGTGAGTAAATCTATCACACCCCCAACATCCTGCTGCAGCTCCAGCAGCTCACAGCTGTTCATCATTCTGCTCCTCCTCTCTGAGCCCCAAAAACAAACAACTTAATGTGAGAGAGAGAGAGAGAGAGAGAGAGCATCACTGTTTATTCAGATGGATCCATTACCGAGTACATTTATTTCTCTTTCTTCCGTTCCTCCTTTCTCTTTCTCTTCCTTGTCATTCTCTTTTATTCCCTTCTTTCTGTCTCTCTTTATCCTTCATCATTCTTCATCCATGTTCTTACCCTCCATCCTACACTCTCTTTTCCCCCTCTTTCTCTACATTCCTGTCTTTCCTACCTTTCTCACTCACATTCTTACTTCCTCTCTTTTTCCCATTCTCTTCTTCCCCATTTTCTCTTTACCTCCCAACCTTCTCTTCTCTCTCTCTCTCTCTCTCTCTCTCTCTCTCACTCTCACTCTCTCTCTCTCTCTCTTTCTTTCTCTCTCTCTCTCGGAGTATGTGGAGGATCCAGTAGTGTATGAACAGCTAACAGATTGTCTGTGATCTGTTGGCAGGTGATTTCACTAACACTGCTGATTATCTCTGTGTGTATGTGTCTGTGTGTGTGTGTCTGTGTGTGCGTGCGTGCGCGTGTGTGTGTCTGTGTGTGTGTGTGTGCGTGCGTGCGCGTGTGTCTGTGTGTGTGTGTGTGCGTGCGTGTGCGTGTGTGTGTGTGTGTGTGTGTGTGTGTGTGTGCGCGTGTGTGTGTCTGTGTGAAAGAGAGATGGGTGTCAGTAAACATGTGTTTCTGTCTGACATGCAATTTAGCTCATGCTGTTACTACCTCTCTCTCTCTCTCTCTCTCTCTCTCTCTCTCTCTCTCTCTCTCTCTCTCTCTCCATCCATCTACCTAATAGTTACCAACTGTTTCCAAAATAATAAATACAACACCTAATTTTAATAATATGTGATGTATGTACATGGGATTAGCTCATGACACTATTTAATTTCTATTAGCCATCTGATCTGACAGCTGTAAACATCCTGTTGCTTGTTTACCACACATCTTTGCTAAACGTGTCATGTTATTTTTTTTTCTTAAAAATAAGTGTAAGCTGAATTCTATTTGGAATTATAATTATATGTTTAGAGTTTGTATTAAAATTGCACAGATACACACGTACTTATACATGTATATAATCGGATCACATGCCTTTCTTCATTTACTCCAAAATCACACGGAATTGCTTGTGGCACCACAAAACAAAGCAAAGTATGTCATGTGATAATATTACCAAACACAGGATATTATCACATGATGATAGTAGGGTTGGGGGTAGAAGGGTCTTTAAGGGGCATGCCATATGAATATACAAAGGCATGTAGGCTGCAGCAGCTCAGCTTGAGTTTCTGAAGATATACATCTTCTCTGAAAGATCATATCACTGCATTCACACGAGTGCAACCAATAACATCGCTGTCACTGAGTTTCTCTAAACCAGTGTGTAGGAAACGTGTGTGTGTGTGTGTGTGTGTGTGTGTATATATGTATACACAGGGGTTGGACAATGAAACAGAAACACCTGGTTTTAGACCACAGTCATTTATTAGTATGGTGTAGGGCCTCCTTTTGCAGCCAATACAGCGTCAGTTGGTCTTGGGAATGACATATACTGCGTCCTGCACAGTGGTCAGAGGGAGTTTAAGCCATTCTTCTTGCAGGATAGTGGCCAGGTCACTACGTGATGCTGGTGGAGGTTCGTCCTTCTTGGTGGTATGCTGACATTACCCTGGATACCGTGGCTCTTGATACATCACAAAGACTTGCTGTCTTGGTCACAGATGCGCCAGCAAGACGTGCACCAACAATCTGTCCTCTTTTGAACTCTGGTATGTCACCCATAATGCTGTGTGCATTGCAGTATTTTGAGCAAAACTGTGCTCTTACCTGCTAACTGAACCTTCACACTCTGCTCTTACTGGTGCAATGTGCAATTAATGAGGATTGGCCACCAGGCTGGTCCAATTTAGCCATGAGACCTCCCACACTAAAATGACAGGTGTTTCAGTTTCATTGTCCAACCCCTGTATATATATATATATATATAATTTTTTTTGCTACATATTTTCATATTTTGCAGATTGCAAATGTAATGCATGCAACTTTATTAAAAGAGCATCCTAAAACAACTCACATTAATGAAAAAAAAAATCATGTAGTTGTCAACCAAAGCTAAAAGTTGTCAATCTACAATGATGCTGTTCTTAACCTTGTCATAATATTGCTTCACCAGGGCGGTTTTATTGTGGTGCACTGTTTCACAAATGCACCTTTGTAGCAATTAAAATCACTGTTACAGTGTTCCGCTTTTGTTTGTTTTGTTTGTTTGTGCAGCAGTAGTTGGTGCATAAGAGCCACAGGGTTGATTCTGTGACGTTTAACATGTGGAGTCTGTTCTCTCAGCACAACAACAAAAAGAGGCGGTTAGATAGCATGCTATCTATCTGTGACCAGGCCCTGAGGATGCTCTATTCATGTTCAGTTACGAGCGTTATTACACTGCCTTAGTTAGATTAGTTCTCCCACCAAGTCCTCAGCTGCATTCTTAACCCTGTCACATTGATAGCCCTCTCTCTCAGTTAGCTAGTCTGACTCTTTCATTGTCTCTTTATAGACGCTAAACTCCCATTAAGAAACATTTTCCACACTCATCCTCAGTGGGATGACTGATATAGTGACAATGTGAGTAATGACACTTAAACAGAGCCCATTCAAATCCTAAAATGCTCACGCTAAGGCCGTGACCAATCACATTACTGCAAATAACACTTCATTCAGTCGGAGTGCAGGAAGCAGCAAAGAGCTTTCCTTCAGTGCGCCATCTAGTGGTGAGAGAACAAGACATGAATCACAGCAGCACTTACACATGCAGAGGTGTCTACACATATTAGGGCTGCCCAGTATGGACAGAGCATCAGGCTGTGATAATATCGAGACATATTAAAATACATATGGGTGAAGAGGAAGAAAAGGCGAGTGGCATTTTTCACTCTTGTGCGAGATGACCAACAGATATTCACAACCCTTGAGGTGCTTGTTTTCTATAAGATTGGTGATGTAGCAGTTTTGTCTGCCTTGTTAATGTCAACTAAAATCAGAACGGGCCTTTTTCTGCCTTATTAGTTCCTTTTTCGTTTTTCATCTTTTTTTTATTTTTCATCTTTTCTTTTCATCTTTTCATTTTGAACACAGTAAACTGGGTCTTATTATTGAATACGGCTGCAGCAACAGCCTATTTTTATAGTCAAATTATAGAACAGTTATTGTAATGAGTAATTTATCTTTGAGATTATGAATGGCTTAGTTACTAAATAACTAATAAATGAAGTTATAACATTTATATTTAGCATGAGGTTGTTTTATGCATTTGCTAAGGCTGTGGCAGCAATAGTATATCACTACGCAACACTCATCATTTCATCGAGCTGCACCAAGAAGTAATCACCCTGCAAGAATGAAACATGATCTGTAGGTTTACATTGTAAGGCATGCAGATCCCTCATGTGACATAAGCGGGGACGGGTCTTATCACTGTCCCTGACTGGCTTTATCAGGCCGTCCTGTGGTTTGTGTGCTTCCATTCGGACCCATGCTGTTGTGTTGGTAACACCCTTTGCAAAAGCATGGGGGAAGAGTTCAAATGCAGTCAGAGCAGTTGGAAACAGGATGGTCTTATCCACGCACCGCGCTCCGTAATACTGGTCTTGTGGATATTACCATAGCACACTGTTGGCAGCCGTGGATAGAAGAAGAGATGCGCCAGCAAACCATGGAGAGGTAGAGCCTACGGATTGTCTCACATGTGCAGAGTGACCCAACAGCCATGATTGTGTACATTCAGGGAGCAGTGAAGTCATCCTGATGGTGCCAGCATCATTGGCAAGCGGCTGCACCACGCAGGGCTACATACCGTTGCCAGTAAAGACTGCAGGGTTGTCATGCCAGTGTAACGCACACAGTAGTTCGGTGAATGCTCCCGGGGAGGGAGATGCAACATGTGGTGAGCTGCTTGCCCCGACCTCCATAGAGAAATCCACACGGGAGACAGCCGTTCGGAGTACTGGACCATTTATTGGGCAGGGGGGCACCCACACCTCGTTTGTCACTATCCCAGATAACGGCGCAGCAGAACATACAGGGTACAACCCCTGGTAACCATCCCACGTGCCTTACTCATAAACGTTCTACTCCCTCTCTCGCTCACGACATACAGCACGCATGCGCTCACTGCAGGCACTTAAAGTGACCGTTACACCAGACTGTCATGGAGTGAGTCAGAATGGCAGCGGGTCATCTTCAGTAACGAGTCCCGCTACTGTCTTGGTGGAGACGACCAATGTATCCGTGTGTGGAGGCACTGTGGTCAGCACCAAGATGAACGGATTGTTGTCACACGTCCAGAAGACCTCGTGTCACGCCACCTCCACCCCTACCGCACAAATCATTATTCAAGTGGCACAGGATGGATTATCACAGGGCACCATTTGGAACCTCTACAACGAGACGTCTGGCATGGGGTTGCGTTAGAATACACAGCGGTTAGAATATTGGCTGAGAGTGAAATAAGGGGAAGGGTGGTTTCTTGCTTGGTACAGCATCATGCATCGTTTGCCTGTGTGTGTTTCAGTGTCCATGTAAAGCTGGATCTCAGTGTGCAGCTGAGCGTGTCTAGCACTGCTCCGTTGTCTCCTGTGTGGGCTGGTCACTGTGCCTGTGTGTGCGTGTGTTAGTTGAGCGCCCAGTTGAGCTGGTCATGTAGGTTGCATGTGATGTCAGAGGTTAGCTTGTAGAATGCCAGAGGTTCTGTGTCTCATCTCAGTAGAGGTGAAAGGTCAACAGCTAATGTCTACAGTGCTCTGGCGGTGAGGTGGTGGACTCCATCAGGTGTTTTATAGAGGCTCTAATAAAGCTGTAGGATCAGGCGGGGGTAGAACTGATTACAGGATGCACTGTATAGATGACACAAGGGGTGGGGGGGGGGGTGGGGGGGTGCGGGTGCATCTCTCCTCTCCTTCTTTCCTCACTGCTTCTCCTCTGTGTTTTTCTGTATTTTCACCCCCTCTTCTGTATTTCTGTATCATCTCTTTTCTTTCATTCTCCTCTTCTAAATAATATTCTTCTCTCATGTTATCCCTGTGTTCTCGCTTCTCCTCATCTCTCCGTTATCTTTATCTTCCTCTTTTATCTTCTACTCACCTCTTCTATTCTGTACTGTCCTCTCCTGTGTTCTCATCTCTTCTTCCCTTTTCCCATATTCTCTACTTATCTCTTTGCTGAATTCTCCTCTTCTCTTCTGTATTTTTTATCTTGTATTCTTCTGTTCTCATTTTTAATCCCAGTTTTCTCATCTCCTTTTTCCCTCTATCCTTCTCTTCTGTATTCTCCTCTTCTCTCCGCTCCTCTCTGTATTGTCCTCATTATTCTCTCTTCTCCTATATTGTTTTTCATTTTCTTCTTTTTCTTATTTTTTAGTCTTTTAGTCTTTTTCTCCTCTCTCCTATCCTCTTCCTCTCCTCTGGTCCTGCATGCTCTCCTCTCCTTCTTGGTTGTTTTATTGTGTTTAGTCTCCTCTCCTCTCCTCTCCTCTCCGTTCTCATTATTCTCTCTTCTCCTATATTGTTTTTCATTTTCTTCTCTTTTTATTTTTTAGTCTTTTCTCCTCTCCTCCTTCTCCCCTGTGCTCTCCTTTCCCTTCCTCTTTGCTCTCCCCTCCTCTCTGTATTATCCTCGTTATTCTCTCTTCTCTTATATTGTTTTTCATTTTTTCCTTTTTTTTTCTTTTTGTCTTTTCGTCTCTCATCACCTGTTCTGTATTCTCCTCCCCTCCTTATTAAGATTTGACCTGGCACACCAACAACAGTGGTAACAATAACACTCTTAGGAGCTAAAACTGCTCATAATGTAATCAATATAAAGACTGCAGTCAGCTTAGTTAACCACGGCTTTGCTGATACATGATCTATCATGATCATAAAGCAGTTATCAATTTCATTAACGTGAATAAGCAGGTGTTTATTTGTTTGTTTGTTTAATGCTATCTCATGGACAAGACACTAGATCAGTTAGACTTTCTCCTGCTGAGCGTCAAAGCTAAACATACCCAACGCTTTGGCCAGCAGCTGTTTCGTATTGGTGAGGCCTGAGAGGCAGAGAAGCTGGTCTTTGATGGACAGCATGTGTGTGTGTGAATCTGAGCACACCAGATCATTTTGCTGATTCCTTCCCCAACCACTGCACGTATGTAGGTCCAGTAAGCCAGCTTGGGAGTGTGAAGCTGAGTCAGAGAGTATTAGTGGGCCAGAACCTCTGAAGTGAACTGGAGTGAGTCACGTAGGCACGCACACACGCTCTTCACTTACTCCTCTAATCCTCTTTGGTGCATGGCAGTCGGCTGAGGAAAGACAGTGTTGGAAGGAGGAGAAGATTAAAGAGACCGTCAGCTCGTCACACTCACTCTTTCTGTACACACCCAACGCTGTCCGGGATACTGCATCTGTGAGTGTGTGTGTCAGCATAGTGCTAAGGCAGGTGTTAAGTAGGGATGCATTATAATATAATACATTATAACTGATGCCTATGTATGTATATAGGTTGGGGACCGTGGTTTAAACAGCCTAGCCATGCATGAATGGCTGTTCTAGGGACAGCTAACCGATTAGTCTGTTACCCTGTTAGTGTAAACCCTGCTTAAGTGGTCTGCTCAGGCAGCTCTCTGCTCATATTCTCTCTCTCTCTTGCAAATATTCTTAAAATTATTAAGCCATATTCAACATATTAGTTTGTGACCTGGTCTACCTGCTGCACGGCCAACTGAGTGTGGCCTACAGCACTTTGATGGTGCTGTAGGAGGCAAATACTGTGTGAAAGTGACAGATGAGAAAATCTGCAGACTGTTTTTTTTTTTTCCTCCTCTAACCTTGACTTGCAGAGCAAAAGCAGCCTCCCACATCTTCTCCACTCCCCTACCCCCCCTTCTCCAGCCTCCACTTTTGCGATTCCTCTCCCACCCCCTCCATATCGCGCTCTCTTTCAGCTTTTTGGATGAGAGTCCTTTGCCGTTTCACTCAGCCCAATCTAAAAATGAAAAAGTTTTTCCATTTCCCGCCCGCCTGCGGACTGCGGGCAGAAGAGGCTCTTTTGAATAGAGAGCTGAATGGAGAGAGAGCTTTCTCATTATTTTCCCATTCAGCTTCATTGTGGTCCTTCACACTGCCCTTTCCCTCCAGAAACTACACCGCGCTGTCGCCTTCTGTTACACACAGACTCTACCACTCTATGAGCTCCTGACATTTTCCGCAGCTTCTTCTTTTTTTTTTGGTCCCAGCTTTCCTGCTGGGTGGAAGCCTCCCAAACTTTTCCAGTAGTGGAGAAGGATCAGTAAATGTTGTCGTTTTGAAAGGGCCTTTATTACCCTGCCATTACACATTGTGCACACCGCTGGAAGCCGTGGAGAACGTCAATGAGAGTCAATGTTGCTTTCAGGAAGTAGAAACAGGCCGTGCCGGGCTGGACAGTGCAGTAATGAAGCTGGTTTACAGCACTTCCCTCTGCTTCCACATGACTTTTTTTTTTTACTCTGCAGTCTCTGACCTGATTTCAGTTTGGCTTGTTGCTCTTCTATCATTAGTATTAGGATGTGTGTGCATGGTGTGCATCTGCAAGGGGTTCTTAAATCACTTTAACTCGAGACTCAGAGACTCTTGAGACTTAAAGTCCAAACTGTGCAGCAGTGATTTAGTTAAGACCGCGTTTTTGGCCAATCTGCGACAGTGAGCAGCTAGATGCCATTATTTTGAACTTGATGTCTCGGGCTGTGTCTGAAATCGCCTACTACCATACTGCTCAGTAGGCGAGAATGTGTAGTGTTGTCCCCGCATTTATCAGCACGCTAGGTGAAAGTTTCCCACACTGTGCTTATCCCATGTATTCCCACTGGACAGCTGAGGGAGGGTTCCGAGCTTTTGCGAGCTGAGGAAGAAAGAATGGCGGAAGGCAGGACGGCGGCTCTGCACAAGTGTAAGTAACCTACAACTAATAACATTGAATGAAGGGCGGGACTACTACAGTGGTGGCGTGACGTCTTACGTCAAATGGTATTGGCAAGATGGCGGACGTATTGCGTCTGGTGTTGCTTGGATACTATGTACTCGCGTACTGAAAGAGCTTACTGCTTCACCGGTCGAGCAGTGCGCACTGGGTTCAAGCACGTACTGACTAAGTGGGCGATTTCGGACGCAGCCTCAGAGTTTGAAGTTCAGTGTGTAACCTGAAGATCTATCAATACTGAAACACGTGTTCTGTACTTATCTCCCCAACGGGTTAGTGCTTGTTTGCTGTATGGTCTTACTACAGATTCTGAGATAGCAGCTCTCTCACTATTTTCACACATAGTCCACACCTCCACATCCAGGACACATTCTGGACTTGTTTGTGAGCAGCACTCATCACTGGTTTGTTTTTGCACGCCCAAGTTCTATCCAAACCCCAACAGTTTGCTGGAAGGGAACCCCAGACCACTGGAGAACCAGACATCGGTTCTCTGGTTCATTTCCTGGCTTCAAAACAGCTTTGACACTTGGCCAAATGTACTGCGTGCGTGCTAAGTGTTCCTGGGTCCTTAAACAAACCTTAGTTTGAAGACGTCCTAGTACAGCTTTTGAGTGGCTTTGGAAGTCATTTCCTCAGCTGTTTTGGCGGACCGCTGGGCTGGACAATGCCCATAGGAGACCTATGAATAAATCAACCAACATCAAACTAACAAAAGCAACAGCAAAGTAGAAATGTCCGGTTCTTATTGAGAGTCAGTTGTGTTTAATGTTATTGATGATCTCAGCATTGTGAGGGTGAGGTCAGATTTGTTCCTTTTTATTTACTTTTTATTATTATTTTTTTTTGGCATGATTCCTTTCCTAGTCTTTTTCCCCTGTCTTACTCCCCCTCTCTTTTTGTCCTTTCATCTCTTTTCCTCTCTTTCCCTTTCTAACCTCTTTTTCCAGCTCGTTCTCTCTTTTCTCTCTGTTGTTTCTTTTTCTCTCGTATTTGGTCTCTGGAGAGCCCTTGTTGCAGCAGTAGTGTGTCTGAAGCCAGGTTAAATCCCCTGTGTGCATGTGTGTGTGTGTATGTATATGTGTGTGTGTATGTATATGTGTGTGTGTGTGTGTGTGTGCGTGTGTGTGTGTGTATGTATATGTGTGTGTGTATGTATATGTGTGTGTGTGTGTGTGTGTGTGTGTGCGTGTGTATGTATATGTGTGTGTATGTATATGTGTGTGTGTGTGCATGTGCGCATGGGTGCGCGCGCGCGTGTGCGTGTGCGCGCGCGTGTGCGTGTGCGCGTGTGTGTGCGCGCGTGTGTGTGTGTGCGTGTGTGTGTGGAGGATTTTTGCTGAAATAGACTCAGAGATACTTAGAGGCATTTCTCTGTCCTACTGCTGCACTCAGCCCCATTACTGCTATACATACGGCCGTTATGTACCAGCTAGCATTCATTGTGGTGCTGACCATAATGCACTGGGATAAGGAGAGGTGTGATGGAGAACACACACACACAAATACAAACAATCAATCAACATTTATTTTTATAGCGCTTTTTACAACAGATGTTGTCACAAAGCAGCTTTACAAAGAATCTTTACAAAGAATCTGGTGTTCGAGCCCCCAATGAGCAAGCTGAGGGCGACAGTGGCAAGGAAAAACTCCCTTAGTTAGGAAGGAAGAAACCTCAAGAGGAACCAAGACTCAAAGGGGGAACCCATCCTCCTCGGGTCAACACCAGATACAAGACAGCACTAGAAAGCAGAGTGTAATGTCTGATTAGTCTGTAAATACATATAATTTATTGATATTTATTATTTTTGTTTATTTATTTTCCCCATATATAAGGCCCAATCTGAAAGCCTAGTTCTAAAACTTCTTATTTCTTTGTTTGTCAGGGATAAGGGTATATATGTGAACATTACTTAAAAAGATTTATAATTATTAATACACTGTACATTACATACATTATATATGTATTATTGACATATTAGAATGATGTCATATTTCCAAAATGGGTTTAAAAAACTACAACTTTAAGTTCAAAGTATTTGTTACAACTTTTATCTGACATGTGAGGTCTCCAGAAGTTCCTACCAGTAGGAGATCTCTGATGGTTTTTGATTGGCGTTTGGAGTTTGACCTTTTTTGAAGGCCTAGATGGCCCTGAAGGTTTCTCGCTGCTGTACAGTGATGCTGCCCATGACTGTACTTGTGCAAGATGCGGTACCAATGATGGGCAGCAGCTTCACACTTTACTGTTTGTAAAGGTTAAGACCTGGCAGGATCTGCAGCTATCCGGTACTATTCCATCCTCTAAGGCGGTTCTCCAGAGATCGACAGAGACTTTGGCTTCAAGCGTCTTTTGTGAACCACAAAGATAAAAACCTTCAAAGATGCGTCCAACCTGCAGTGAAAACACAGAACATAAAAAGGCACGAGGAAAAAAGTTCCCCTTCAAAAAAAAAAAAAAAAAAAAAGCATGAGCGTGCCACATGCTCTGAAGCTTTACGTTCACAGACCGAACCCTGGACCCTAGTGTTTCTCAGTCCCGGTCCTGGAAGCCCACTGTCTTGCAGGTGTGACTCCTTTCCTTGCTTCTTTATGCTCATTTCAGCTCATTAAGACGATTTTAATGGTCTGATGAGTTGGATCAGGTGTGTTGTGATCAGGGCAACCGTTAAAATGTGCAGAGCCTTCAGGTCCAGGGTTGAGAAACCAGTGCTCTAGAGGTCCAGGAGCATGAACTTGATGAAACATATATATCTCTTTATATATTGATGCGAAAACATAAAATCAAAAGCCTTACCCGGTGTGCTCAGAATAAAAAACAAACAGCCCCCCGCTGCTTCTACAGGGGGCTGCTCCAAGAGTAGATGTTTAAATTAAGCAGACTTCAAAGCAAAGGTACAGAGTGGTCTGAGAGAGTAGACTACCCACTGATAACCTTCACACTGCATAGATCCCCGCTGTCCCAGTGTCCTTGGGCCTATATGGGCCCAACATTAACTTCCAGGGTAGACCCGTTGGTCACATGATTCAGTCCATCATTTATTTAATAGAGGAACCCAGACTGCCAGGTCAGTCATTCATTTTCCCAAACCGTCAACTCTACTTCAACACTACCAGTCGGCTGCTTACGTACAAGCTGGCTACATTCTCGCCGCAGTCAGTAAGTAACTAGCTATTGAAAAGAAGCTGCTGTGCTAGCATAATACATAGCATAGTATAAGAGCTCTATTATACTGCCATGAAAAACTGTTATCCCCCTCCTTATAGCTGTGAGCTTTTCTCCAGTACCATTACACACTTTATTATTAGTCATATATTATATCGCTGCTATGGACAATATCACTGAGTCACTTTATAAGAACATGTGTTGTGCAAATTTTTTTAAATACAAAAGACAGATCAATAATCCAAAAACACATTTTCAAATACATGGTCATTTTTATTTGTCAAAGGAAACAATAGGAAATTTGCATCACCCATGTGAAAAAGTCATTTCCCCCTAAACCTACATCAGTCTTCTCTGTTTACCTCTTCTCTGCAGAATTACTTTACTTTAGAACTTTAAATGGAGTTCACATAATGCCACTCCAGAATCTTATCTTTTTTTTGTAAGATTTGGTTGCATATTGGGCATTAATTCTGGACCACAGTCACGTTTACATTGATGGTATTTAGCTGGCGCTCTTACCCAGAGCGACTTACAAGGTTAACTGTATTACAGGTGGGCCAATGTAGTGTTGGGAGTCTTGCCCAGGGACTCTTATTGGTGTAGCACAGCGTTGTCACCCAGACCAGGAATCGAACCCCCATCTCCTAGATGTTTACACTGATGGTATTTAGCTGGCGCTCTTATCCATAGCGGCTTACAAGGTTAACTGTATTACAGGTAGGCCAGTATAGTGTTAGGAGTCTTGCCCAGGGACTCTTACTGGTGTAGCACGATGTAGTCACCCAGACCAGGAATCGAACCCCCATCCCAGATGGTGTGGTAGCTCTCTGATGGGTAGTGGTCTTATCCACTGAGCCACACCAACCAGTTAACTGCTGCTTACTGATCTCACTACATAGGTAAACTGTAGACTAGACTAGGAACAACCGAACCTCAGCAAGTTCCCACAATCAGTAGAAACAGTCAAGCAAGGCAATGCCTGGTACATGCAGAGCTGTTACGCAGCTTATTACAGAGAAAGTGTAAAACAGCAACGACGCCAAGTGACCAATAACGTGAACCGTGATGGTGGCGGCTACTGAAAATGATCCAAAAAGAGCTTCAGTGGCCTCGCTTATTTGATTAGGGTGAAAGGCATGAGGATCCAGGAAGGGGTCATGGTACAACCATGTATTATGTACTACTGCTGGTCAAAGATTGTCCATCATTCCAAACTAGCCAGTCAAGGGTGGCTCTGTGGTCAGACACTGATCACTGATGAAGGTTTGGGCAGTGCTGCTCAATCTGGTCCTAAGCAAGACCCTAGATAGGGCACATTTGGGCTCTAACCCAATTCATAACAAATAGAAATACAGGAGAAATGTGGACTGCCTTGACAACCACTGCTCTAACAGATTCTTTTGACTTGGGAAATGTGACCCTTTTCCATTAGCAGAGGTTCCGTTAGCTTAGGTACCATTTTAATCCTTATCTTTTCTCTTCTTCTTTTTTTTTATATTTTTTTTTTATATATAAACCTGTCATTTTTACCTATATCTTTCTAATAGTAAAATAAAAAATGCTGAGCTTGTTTGGATTTGGAAGTTCATTAGACTTTTTATCTTGGTTCTTTAGACATCCAGGTTGTGTACTCTTTTGGTAGGTCATTATGGTTGGTGCTATGGGAGCCGCTGTTTTTCCTACTGTGTCTCCAATTCCCTGGCAGCTGCCAATGCGATCCAGGCTCTATTGATCTGTGAAGATTAGCTCTGTTGTAACGTTTCCTTGTCCATCTACATTGCCTTAAAATGAGTTATTAAACATCGTCAGCATCTCGAAAGCTACAATAACAAAAAGTCAAAGCCTTATTTTTGCTGAGTTATGGCACTCTAAATTTCTCTGACACTGGGATTTTGGGGTCTATATCTTCTTTTTCCTGAAGCCTGTCAATCCAGGGTTTATGGGAAAGGGCACAACATGCTTTACTGGCCTGTGGAGTTTGGCTTCGTCATGGTTTTTAAACGTGCGCTCGTAAAGCAGTTCCTTCTCCTGTGAGATTAGACGACATCAGAGCTTTGTTGACAACTTGACTTTAATCAAATTACTGTTTACTGCACACCCCTTTTGGAGAGAATTACCCCTCTTCAGAGTTGTCTGTAGAGAGAATGGTTCTTATTGTCGTATTCTGCATTCACACGTTTGCGGTAGACAAACCGGATGTTCCATTGTTTTCAAAGGAGCCTCAGACAAAAATTCTGCATCCACACGCAGCAGCAATCAGCTGACCCCAGTGGTAGGCACTCCAACAGGAGTTCAGTTTTCCCAAATTTTGCCATTAACCCCTAAGAGCCCACAGTGACGTATGTGTCACAAGCCTTTTAAAAGTCTGTAAAGTTCTTTACACAGCTTTATCCTTCACCTGAACACATGGAGTACCTCAGTGACCTATACCCAACATCCTGGATGCAGTCACATGACAGTTGGTAAACATATGACCTCATTTAGAAAATGGCGATGTGCTTGGTCAGTGCAGTTAGAGACAAAGCTCATTTTACAGTCTGGGTTTTATACCTATATCGAATATACCCATATTCTATATTGCATATACCCATATTCTGTATTACATACACCCATATTCTATATTACACATTCCCATATTCTATATTACACATTCCCATATTCTATATTACACATTCCCATATTCTATATTACATATACCCATATTCTATATTACACATACCCATATTCTATATTAAATGCACCCATATCCTATATCGAATATACCCATATTCTATATTACATATACCCATTGTGATGCCGATTCTAGAACACCATGATGGAACACCAGTTATGAAATTGTTGTTGTTGTGCCATATGCTGCCAGTACAATGACTCTATAATACTTACAGAAGACGCCATGTGACTTCTCTGTCACAATAAGACTGATCTTTTATGATCTTATAACTGACTCTCCATTATTTTCCCTGGAGGGGAAACAGCTCTGGGCTCTTATGGGTTAAGCTTAGCCGTGGGATAGACTGGATGTTGTGTTTAGGGAACTACAGAGGGAAAACGTCTCTTTAGTGAAATTCCATATGAGCACAGTATTACACAACAACTCTTTCTAGTGTACTGGTGCACAAATATCAGGGGTGCCATACTGCGACTACCATCACTGTCTGAATAAGCAAGAACCTTTAAGAATTAGTTATTAAAATGTAGAAATATGTACCACTGTCCAGTCAATTCAGCTGTTTTGCTACTGACGATGTACAGCTAAGGCTAAGGGTTTTCCCTAAATAGTGTTTCACAGTCTGGAAAACTCCGAACAGAGACGTTGGATAAATTGAGTGTATTGTAGTTTAATGGATTATTAAATGCCCTGAAATAACCCATTGTTTTAAATGGAGAATAAACCATTTCATGTACACGTCATATATTATTATTTACTAGTGAGTTTTTTAAATTAAATTATTCTCCAGTTCTATTAATTCTCCTTCTTAACCATGTGATTCTTATTTTTAAACCGTTGCAATAGGCTCACACGTCAGCCATCACCGTATACGATTACATCGCCCTATGCCACAGGCTTAGTGTCTCACTTAGGCTCACTTTACTGACATGAACGAGGCATCAGTCTTCACCAACAGTTTGTGTCAGCCTCTTATCAAACCGCCAATATAAAGTACTCAGTATAAAATGCTGGACTGTAAAACTACTCGACTATCTTCCTGTCTGGAGTACTGAAGCAAAAACCACCCAGGCATACAGAACTGACTCTGACTAATGGGAGGTAAGGGAAATGAGGTTATTCAGGTAAAGCTCGCTCTCCTTCTCTCTTTTTCTGAGCGAGTTTAATAAGACACTTTCATTAAATCCACTCTCTCTGTCCGCTGTTGTTAATGCCCTGTACTCTGGAACAGGTCCCGGGCTTTACAGCCTAATGAACACTCATGTCCTGTTAGAGCTTGGCTTTTATTTGAGATGCATACACTCTGTGGGCTCTAATATGATGGGCCGTGTTGGTGATTTGAGACAGAATGTCCTCAATGAGGAGAACTACATAAACATGCACCTTTTCACGCCGCACAAACTCAGTCCCTCTCCACTCTTCACATGACATCATAACAGGCAGATTATTAGAAATACCTATTTTGCCCCTGTACCATGGTCATTTGATCATTAACACCTACTCCCGTTTGCAGTTACTGACCATGCCGGCCACGCTCTATCCCATTACCATTAATTAATGGAAAGGGACCACAGCTAAACAGATGTTATGTGGGTTGTAAAGCACTCGCAGAACAACAGTGAGACGGACATGGTATGGTCCATCACTTTCTGACCACTTTATTAGAGCCTACGTTGTGACTTCACCTAGCTGGTGTACATTTAAAGACTGTAGCCCATCTGTTGGACCAGTGGTTGTCAAGGGACCCCCGGCAGTCCATATTTCTGATGTTTTTCTATTTGTTATGAATTGGGTTAGAGCCAAAATGTGGCTATTCTAGGGTTTTACTTAGGACCAGATTAAGCAACACTGTCCAAACCTTTATCAGTGCCCAGTTTCTGACCATAGAGCAACGCTTTGGACTAGTTTTGCATGATGGACAATCTTTGACCAGCAGTAGGACAAAATACATAGTGGTACCACGACCGCTTCTTGGATCATCATGCCTTACTTTTCACCTTTAACAAATAAATGAGGCCACTGAAGCTCTCAATCTCAGTAGCCCCTACCATCATGGTTCGCATTACTGGTCACGTGGGATCATTGCTGTTTTATACTTTCTCTGCTCGACTGTTACTCTGGTCGACTGTTACTCTGCTCGACTGTTACTCTGCTCGACTGTTACTCTGCTCGACTGTTACTCTGCTCGACTCTTACTCTGCTCGACTCTCACTCTGCTCGACCGTTTCTCTGCTCGACCGTTTCTCTGCTCGACCGCTTCTCTGCTCGACTGTTACTCTGTTCGACTGTTACTCTGTTCGACTGTTACTCTGTTCGACTGTTACTCTGCTTGACTGTTTCTCTGCTTGACTGTTACTCTGTTCGACTGTTACTCTGTTCGACTGTTACTCTGTTCGACTGTTACTCTGTTCGACTGTTACTCTGCTCGACTGTTACTCTGCTCGACTGTTACTTTGTTCGACTGTTACTTTGTTCGACTGTTACTCTGCTTGACTGTTTCTCTGCTTGACTGTTGCTCTGTTCGACTGTTACTCTGCTTGACTGTTTTTCTGCTTGACTGTTGCTCTGTTCGACTGTTACTCTGCTCGACTGTTTCTCTGCTCGACCGTTACTCTGCCCGACTGTTACTCTGCTCGACTGTTTCTCTGCTCCACTGTTTTTCTGCTCGACCGTTACTCTGCTCGACTGTTACTCTGCTCGACTGTTTTTCTGCTCGACTGTTACTTTGCTCGACTGTTACTCTGCTCAACTGTTTCTCTGCTCGACTGTTACTCTGCTCGACTGTTTCTCTGCTCGACTGTTTCTCTGCTCGACTGTTACTCTGCTCGACTGTTACTCTGCTCGGCTGTTTCTCTGCTCGACTGTTTCTCTGCTCGACTGTTACTCTGCTCGACTGTTACTCTGCTTGGCTGTTTTTCTGCTCGACTGTTACTCTGCTTGGCTGTTTTTCTGCTCGACTGTTTCTCTGCTCGACTGTTGCTCTGCTCGACTGTTTCTCTGCTCGACTGTTTCTCTGCTCGACTGTTTCTCTGCTCGACTGTTTCTCTGCTCGACTGTTGCTCCGCTCGGCTGTTGCTCTGCTCGACTGTTTCTCTGCTCGACTGTTTCTCCTGATTGTGGGAACTTGCTGAGGTTTGGTTGTTCCTAGTATAGTCTACAGTTTACCTATGTAGTGAGACCAGTAATCAGTAGTTATTAGTACATAGTAGAAATAGACCATTGTACATATAGACCACTGAGGTAAGCGGCTGTTATACAGTCTGACAGCCAAATGACAGACAAACTGCAGTATGTAACCCTTAGTCCCAGACATAGGGCTGTGGTGTATGGCATATGTGTTGGTGGTGTTCCATTAATGGAAATTCAGTTTTAATGTTTTAGGTGAAGTGCCCACTGAGTGTAGGGAGGAGTTTCTAGTTAACTGACAAGTCAAAGTTAATCCATCTGTAATTATGCACTGATTCCCGAGTTCCCTTCATTTGGTGTTCTGAGGTAACGGAACAGACTCTAAGTGGGAGGCTTTAAGTGAAAATAGAGACTGTGTAAATTAGCCGAGTGGGAAGGGAGAGGAAGGTGGAGAGAGTTAGAGGACGTGTAGAGACTCTGATGAGAATGAGGGGAGAAATCAAAGATAAATGAGGGATCAGAGAGGGCGTATAGATTTAGAGGGTGAGGCTGTCTCTAGTCTCTGCATGGATTATTTTGTGTGTGAGTGGGTGATCGATGAGACCTATTATAGGTGAGAGACAATTAAATAGAGAGTCTATGGGAGCATGTCCCCTTCACTGTCTCTCTCTCGGGATGGTGTGTATAGTGCTGCCCTGACAGATAATTCAGGTTATTCGACCAAAACTTTGTGTAACCTCCACACTGTGTTCAGCGTTTGGACTAAACTAGCAGTTCATTCAGTGTGTGTGACAAGTCCATAAAACCCATTTTATAAAACCTTTTTTGTAACCTCTTTAATAACTTAATATCTCATTTTTATATATATATATATATATATATATATATATATATATAGTTAGTATGTTAGTATCACCCAAGCACACATTAGTTAACCCGCAGAGTCTCCAAAATGAATGGGCTCCTATGGAAGGCTTGTGCTACAGTGTAGTGAATGTCTTGTTCCATGCATGGACAATGGCTCCGAAGCAGATGTTAATGATGGGCTAAGAGGAGGGATTGTATTTGGGCATACCGAGGTCATAGTGTGAAGGAAGTAGCTGAATCTGCAGGTGTATGGAAGCGTACGGTCATACGGGTCTACCAGCAGTGGCTAAAATCCCAGACACAGGGAATTCTCCTCTGAAACTTTTCCAGGCCATGCCAAAGCAAGTCAGAACTGTGTTTCACGTGCTCAAGAAGCTATTACATGCTATTAGGTGTGTTCAGTCACAGGTCACTCACTTATTTTTCCGTCTGCTGAGCTTATTTCATCACTGCTGTCGTGCTTTAAAGTGCTCCTTAACTCAAGTTAGACAAGGCCTCTGAATGGTCTCTCAGGTAAGCGCGTTGTTCAGCCAGATAGCTTATCATCTCACCAACCAGTCACTACAAAGAGCTCTTTTAGACCGGAGCATTCGTCTCTGAACAAATCCAGAAAAAGTCTGACTGGGCTCTATACGCTGTGTGGTGTAAACATCAAATCTCTGTCAACCGTTTTCTAAAACGCTCATGCTTTTTTACTTGTGTTCTTTTCCATGTACTCTCTGCTGGCATGTGTGCTCCTGTATGGATGTGCCCGTCTTTGTGCTGACCTGTCCTTCACCATCTCTGCATGTCTCCGGGCAAATCTCCCTCCTGTCCCCTTCAACCTATGAAGGTAAGTCCCCTGTCCTGTTTTCTATTTAGCTGCTGGTGTGTTATGGGTAAAGGAACATCAGAGGGATCTTAACCGCTTCACACTAACAGGCTACAAAGCTGCAGCTTCTAAGAATTAAAGAGGTTAAATAGTAGCGTGTGGTTCCTGATGTTGTTAAGATGTTCGTCCTCCTGTGTTTAAAAGCTGAGAGCTGGACTCAGGGCTGCCAGGTAGTTTCGTTTTTTAGGCAACAAATTCCCACCACAAACTACCTAAAAGCACACAGTGGAAGTTCAGCACAGTCATAGTACTGAAGCAAATTGTCGCTGTACAAAGAAAAACAGGTATCTCCAAAATAGCATCTTTACAGGAGAGGCCAAAAACCTCATTCAATTTTAATGTAAGTCAATGGAACCAGACGTCTTTCTGAGCAGTTTTGGGCTGTTTCTGTTGGTCCATTCATCATGCAAATCTCACACCGTGTAAACAGCAGCTGCTGTTTTCAAATGATGCATAAAAATCAAAATGGACAACAATGGAGATACATGTTTTTCACTGGACATATAAGCTTATGGCACATTAAATACAAAAGTTAAGGCAGCTTTATGTCATTGTTTTTTGCCCGTTTGTTAAAATACGCACATAAATTGAAGTTGTGCAGTACAAGCACAAAATAGCGTATGTTTTATTCCCTGCAGATAATACATTAATTAAATCTGACAACAAATCAACAAAGCTTGTCATTTGAGACTTTAACATATGATGAATTTAACAACGAAGTGTCAATAATGAACTGCTGGTTGTGTTGTCCACTGATGTCTTGGCTTCAACAATTTGCAGAGACATGTTTACGTTTCATTGTGTAATCAATACAATGAAAATTTCAGTAGTCTTATGATGATGCTCCAAAATCTTGACCAATCAGACTTACGTTTGACCAGCCATCATGCAACCTTCTTACATTCTGGTACCTGAGGTTTGCTGCACCATTTAAGGTGGAATGATCAACTTCATATCACCGTAGAATTCTTGGTGGCGAAAATATATAATTGCCATCCCTGTCTTTGAAGTCATATGATGCCCTAAGTGTATTTAAGCAGTGGGGAGCTGAACTTTACCCTCCTCTAGTGTCACTGCAGACTGGCAGGTAGGGTTGCCACCCGTCCCGTAAATTAGGCAATCGTCCTTTATTTGGCAAATAAATGTTGCGTCCTGTATTAAACCAACACGGGACGCAATTTGTTTCGTATTTCCGCAAAGGTCCAATATACACGACTGTCACACACCCATGAGTGATCACACTCTTCCCCAAACACTCCCCACGCCACCCCCAGACTCAAACACGGGACGCAATTTCCGTATTTCGAGCGCATGTCACTCACACCTGACCACGCCCCTGACCCCGCCCGTTATTGTCATTACTGAAAGGTGGCAACCCTACTGGCAGGGTCTCCTACAGAGCACCGCTAGCAGCCTGTTAATGAAGTCATGTACTTCTTGTTTGTGCTCTTGTTAATTGGGTGACTCGTTAGATGGATTGATGTGTAAAAGTGAAGATGTGAATGAATCGCGAGCGCCAGTGCTTTCCATCTGTTTACATAAAAGCAGCTGGTGACAAGTGATGACATATCCGGTTTTCGAAGGGCTGTCCCATTGCATGGGGGGAGATTCCAAACACTACCTCTTGTAGATACACTCAGTACCAAGGGGGTAGGGGTAAAAATAAGAAATGGGCAAGTCATGGCTGTTGACAGTTTAAAGGAGAATGAGGATATGGGTCAAGGGAAAAGATGACCAGGCCTCCTTTGTCCTCATGCTGATTCTGCAATGGAAACAGACTGGTCAGGAAATCCAAATAAATGGTGCCTAAAATATAAAAGACAGAAATGGCATATAACAGATTAAAAAAAAGAAAAGAGCCAGACAGATTTAAAAAAAAAAAAAAAAAAGCTGCAGTCAGAGAGAGGGTTGAAACAAGGACAAAGGAAAGAACAAGGCAAGTTTCAGATCTGCAGAGTGAATGCAAAGAGACTCAGAGATTGGATAAGAAAATGCCAGACTATAGCCTTGAATGCGGAAGATCTCAGTCTAAATGTCCAGGTAGCTTTCTGACAGCCAGATGTCACAGGTGGACATACATGCATTTTGACAGAGGTTGTAGCAGACAATGGTTTCGCGACTGCTTTTGATCCACTGCAATGAAACACTGCGATGCATGGCCTTGCATTTCATTGGTTTAACAAGGTCATGTGACACTGTGACCGTGGGTCAGCCCTTTAAATGCTAGTCAATTATTAATCTCCTGTCTGACTCCCGAATGTCACCCATTCCACCCAGTCGGGTGAAGACAGCAGTCAATTACATGTTATATAGGTCAGGTTCTGATTTTAATCCTGTTCTAATATTGTGTCCGACCCCCCAATGATGTTCTCTCTTTGGGGGTTATGAAAGTGGCCACCCTACAGCCATCTAATCCAGTTACATTAAACCTGCAGCTCATCTGTAGCACTTAATTTATCAGTCTAGATTTAGAAGCACACAGAAAACATACCGCCTTCGTTCAGTACAGACGTAAAGCTCTACACAGGTTTTAGGCTTCTGAGTTTGAAGCTTTTTATCTGATTAGTGAAAATTTTATCAGGAAAACACGTTACAATGCACCGCTAGCTGTTGTAGCTAATCAGTCCTTTATTAAGTTGAAGAAGCATTTTGCAAGACGATGCAACCTGTCAGCTGTTCATACTCCGAACACTAGAGGGCAAAATATCACCAGAAAATACACAGTCCCTCCTCTTCCGTTCTCACTCCTCACCGATCTAGAAGTTGTGTAGCATCATCAACCTTTTCCCTTTACTTGCCAGGAGCGTCTCCGGTGGTGAAAAGCAGCACCGCTGCTGTGTTGTGTCTGTTTATATCACTTCTATTGTTTTTGTTTATTTTTGTTGAATGTGGAGTCTTGCTAGCGGTTGCGGTTGGACAGTTTTGGGGCTAACTGCTTAGGATGCTACAACACGGTTGTCACGCTTCCGGGCTTTCCTGCTCCTCCCGCTCTCCCGAACTCCACTTCCCAGAGGACATCGCTTGATGACGTCAGCTCCATGTACTCGCGCGCAGACGTGCCAATTCGTTCGCGATCACCTGAGTTTTGAGTCAGCTGACCCAAACCTGTTTGTATTCAAAGTCCGGGTTTCCAGATGCTCCTCGCGAAGCTTTGCCTACATTGTAGCAATTCTGAGCGTTCTTCTTTCTTGTATGGTATTCTGGTTCTGACTGTCTTCTGGTTCTTGACTACCCCTTTTGCTACTCCCCTTTATCGGTTAATGTCTATTATCTGGTCACTGAACTCTGCTCGGCTTTATCTACCTCTCTTAAGCTTTTCCCTTTAAACTTGGTTGCCTTCGCGGACTGCTTTCTCCTGTGTCCGACCTGTGCCTGTCCCTGACTACGCGTTCTTCTTACTCTTGGTCTGGTTTGTCATTGTTGCTTAGCCTGTGTTCTCATAATAATTCTGCTTTGTTTTTACAACTCTGCGAACATCAATTCTGAGTCTTTTTCCTGACAACGGTACATTGATGTCTTATACCTTGGAGATGGTTTGCTTCTCCACATTCTGTGTATAATTTTAGTTAATTGGAATGTTTTAAATTAAAAATCATACATGTTTTGGTATCTCTAAGGCTGACCTATTACTGTTCTCCCTGCAAGTTTGTTTACCTTTATGGTACTGGGCAGATGCTCTTATCCAGAGTGACTTAAGCTGACAATAAGCGAAGGAAGTGTTAGGAGTCTTGCCTAAGGACTTATTTGTACAGGGGTGCTTGCCCAGGTAGGGGATAGAACCTTGGTCTACAGCATGGGAGGTTGATGTGTTAATCACTACGCTGTTCAACCACCTCTTAATTCTAATTCATTCTGAGCTGTCCTTTCACTTGACAGGCAATGGGGTGCTTAGACATGGCGGTGACTGACTTACTGACCTGTCCGTCGCTTGCAGAGATGCAAGTTGATTGGGCTGGTTAGACATCCAACGGGTCGCTCCTCCACAAAGCAGCACAGAAGATTGTGAAGTGCTAATTTGGGTTCGTGTGAAAAACTCTCTTTGACCTGACTACATAGCAGTGCAGGAGGAGGCATCGTAAAAGCCACTTGTCTTGTGCTTTCCTTCTCACCACGGTATTTCCAGCCACAGCTAATATTTTGTTTACTGCTACGTGACAGTATGGTTTTCCCTCTCCTCACCCTTCCTCCCCTCGAGTCGGGTCGAGTCAAGTCTAAAAGGCCCTCTAAGACTTTACACAGTATTGCCCTGTGTTTAGCAGTCGTAAACATGTTATGCACAAATAGAACCTCAGAAAAAAAAGGCTCTGTGACACAGGGATACTGAAGAATTGCAGCTGTTGAGAAGTGGCAGACTTCCAAGAAGGAATTACAACTTGAAGGGCTGCAGTATAAGAGGCAGGCACTAGACGTTTGAGTACACCCAGCCCTGGGCCACCTGCAAACAGCTTTAGAAGTGTATCACATGACGCACTGTATACTGTAGATGGTGCCAATAGAAATGCTGTAGCAGATGACTTATGTCCTTGTGTGCTCCATGCCAACTTACATCATACAGGTTCTCTGACGCCTGCTCTGCTGTGGTGGTGGAGAGGTCATAGGTCATACTTCCCACCAACATTTGACAGGTGCTCCTCCCCTAATCATAGACAGCTGATGCTTGTTTAGGGACCAGCCCTGGCAGCGTGAGACGCGTCCTCTCTGGTGTTTTCCGGGTCATTTTGCATCTGCCCTTCGGCACCACCCTCTGGTGTACACAGATTTTTTTTGAGAGCAGAGCAAGCCACAAGCTCCGTGAGTCGGGTTTTAGATTTTTTACAACCTTACCGTGATGAGAAAACCTCAAGATGGGACAAAGGGGAGAAACCCCATTCTACAGGGCCTCGTCTACTGGGCCCGGAGTTGCCAGTTGGGTAGCCCTGAGAGGAGCTGCAGATTGGCTAGGCTGATTTACTGCTCCCAGTGCTGATGGAGGACAGCCAGTACCTGCGCTTCTGGAGTTAGGCTGCTGTGAGTGTCGACCGAGGGAAATGCCCAGGCGCTTTCCGGTGGATTGCGACAACACTGAGCAGGGATGGTGCTGCTGTTTGCTGATGAGCCTGACCCTAGTGCCATGCTGCCATGCTTGACCACACTCTGTTTGGGTTATTTGTGAGTTTCCTCCCCCTCCCTCTCTTCCTCCCTCCCTCTCTTCCTTCTTCCCCCCTCCCTCCTTCTCTCTGTCTCTCTCCCTTCCTTGCTCCCTACCTCCCTCTATCCATTCCTCCCTCTCTCCCCTTTTCCATCCTTCCCTCCATCTCTCCTTCTAGCCATCCTTCCATCCCTCCCTCTCTCTAGCTCTTTTTCCCTTTCTCCCTCTCTCCCGCCCTCCCTCCCTCAATTCATTCTTTCCTTCTTCTCTTCCTCCCTCCCTCCCTCCCTCCCTCCCTGCCTTTCTTCCTCCCTCCCTCCCTCCCTCCCTTCCTCCCTTTCTTCCTCCCTTTCTTCCTTCCTCCCTCTCCTCGCCCTTCCTCTTTTCCTCCCTCCCTCCCTCTATCCATTCCTCCCTCTCTCCCTTTTTCCATCCTTCACTCCATCCCTCCCTCTCTTCTTACCTCCATCCTTCCCTCCCTCCCTCTCTCTAGCTGTTTCTCCCTCCCTCCCTCAATTCATTCCTTCTTCCTTCTCTCTCTCTCTCTCCTTCCCTCCGTCCCTCCCTCCCTCCCTTCCTTTCTTCCTCCCTCTCCTCCCCCTCCCTCTCTTCCTCCTTCCCCCTCCCTCCTTCTCTCTGTCTCTCTCTCCCTCCCTTGCTCCCTCCCTCCCTCTATCCATTCCTCCCTCTCTCCCTTTTTCCATTCTTTCCTCCATCCCTCCCTCTCTCCTTACCTCCATCCTTCCCTCCCTCCCTCTCTCTAGCTGTTTCTCCCTCCCTCCCTTGATTCATTCCTTCTTCCTTTTCTCTCTCTCTCACCTTCCCTCTATCCCTCCCTCTCTGCTCCACTATTAAAAGAACACAAGTATCTAAATAATAGAACTGTACAGGGAGGGTAAAGTTTCCTAACCTTTGTGAGATGGTGTCTGATGTTTTATTGTATTGATCATGAAATGTTCACACAACATAAAGGACAGCTGATGTACAATTTATATACTAAATAAGAACAACAGAAAGTAAAAAGGAGAGAATACTTTTACCCATGTGCATCATATTTGCTGTGGAGATAAAACACGTATCTTCAAGGAGGAGGACAAAACCATTCTGGCCTTCTTACTAGGGGGTTAATGGGGTTAATGGGTCATCACCCTTTTTTATGTTACTGAGTATTTTTGGGCCATCAATCATTTTGGTCTGTTGATTAAGAAGGTTTAACACAATATAAAGTACCTACATTTAATGATGGTGTTCTGAGTCTAGTCCTACCCTTAACCCTCACCGTCACCTGAGTAAGAGAAATGGCTTTGCTCTTTCACTTCTTAAAAATAATGAACCATGGAGTTGAAGTTTGGAAATAGTTAGAAAGTCAGGAATGCTTTGTTCCTGTGGAATGTCTCTGAATGTGTTCTGTTTTTCTGAAATTTCTTTTTCCAAGCACTGTCAGTCTTTACCTCCACCTGGTGGTAAAATTCAGCTTCTGATTAAACAACATTCTTATGTTTTTACTGTATAAAACGGTTGGATGGAAAGAGCCTCTCCAGGATACTACCACTCATTACATTGCGTCGTTAAGCCTAATGATGCTGGGGCATGTTGAACTAGCTCTCAATGGCTTCCGCTCATAACACGGCTTTTAATAAAAGGCAGCATAGCGCTAATTGATGAGTCATGAACAAGGTGATGAATGGCATGAACTCTCATGCATGAATGTAACATGAAAATCTAATTCAGAGTATCTCTTTGATTTCACCAAGTATAGTTACACATACAAGGTACTTCTTGGTAAGTCAAGCAACATGTATGATTTTATAACAAAAACAAGTATTTAAACTTACCAAGAACTCATTTACAGTGGAAAATGACACTAACACAATAAATAGAGGTGGGGGTAAATTTAAAAAAAGTAAAAAGTACATAAAGGTAATAGAGACAGCTGAAGATAAGCTGATGCTATGATGTGAACTTTAGTTGAAATAAATCATTATAGATAAATGCTGAAACAATATTTAATAAAGAATATTGTAGTAAGTCATACAATAATACAGATCTTAGATGACAGTGTGTATGTTTTGAGGTTTTACAGTGGTCCAACTGTGGCTTGGAGGAGCGCTACACCCCTGGTCCTGTGTTTTTGCTTCTGTCTGGATTTAATATTGGCCATAGAGATGCACATATTTTCAGAATTGAGGCCAAGATTTAATTTAATGTGTTCATTTATATTAAATTTCTAATAAAAATAACAATTAAGAGATGATGTGTGTGCCGTTGGTTCCTGTGAGATTGAGATTGAGGCCAAATTTTGATTACATTTCTTAAAAAATTAAAGAGCTCAGACATTCTGAAATAAAACTGTTGCACTGGCCTATAAAGGTGCAGAGCAAAGCATTGCACAGCATTACATAGCAGATACAGTAAGAAAAGCAAAGATGCAAAAAATAATGCATCCATTGCAATAAATGCCAAACTCAAAAGTTACATTGCACTCACTATTAGCATGCTTTATGAAATTACCTTATTAGTATCAGCTAATTAACTCTTCACTGTCTCCCTATTGTCATGTGACATATACAAGGTGAAGAAGATTAGGTTAGAAACATTAACTGACATGATATAGATTACTGGTTTAGACTTTCTGCTTCTTTCTGAATTCCAAGCCACACTTTGTACTATTATTATTATTATTATTATTATTATTATTATTCTTGTGGTTTTGGGTTTAATGACACAGGTGGCCCATATAAAGTGACCTTATGCACACACACCACTCTCTCTCAGCACAGCTGTGCCTGATCCACACTACCACACTAACACGCCTATACACATGCACATATACATACACACTGCTGTCAGAACAAAAACCGTATATCTGCACCAATGATGTCTGTAAATTAATGTTACCACCGTGTCATATAACACGAAGTGAAGAGCAGTTTTTAATCAAAATCTTCTATTTCTAAAATTGTATAGCTGGATCATGAAAAGTAAACATAATTTAAAGGGCAAAAAATGAGAGCGTGGTAATGTTTGTTATAGTTTATTACATGTTAATCTCCATCTCTTCTCCTGAGGTGCTACCACCTCGCTCCACTAGATGGTAGAAGTGAACAAGAAATAGAAATATCAGAGAAAGAGAGGGAAAAAAAGAGAGAGAGTTTGAGTATGGTAATAAGACTCTTATTATTATATATATGGGTAATATATGATTTATATTTTTATATAATTTATTATGTACAGGCCTCTAAACAAACACTGTGGTCATTCATTGTGAATAAATGACCAATTCTGACAGAAGTGTGCTACAGTTTCTCACTGGCCTAAAGAAGATGCTGGCCAGCATTCTGTGAAGCTTGTCTTGCAACATTGGCTGC
>JAMWET010006615.1:0-10000 GCA_024036415.1 Prochilodus magdalenae | reverse complement strand
GTGATTCACAGTGGTAGTGGTTGTGTGATTGTGTGGGGGTCATTCATCATGGCACACTTTGGGCCCTTTAATAGTATCAATTGAGTACCGTTTAAAGGCCTACCTGAGTACTGTTGCTGACCATGTCCATCCCTGTATGACCACAGTGTACCCATTTTCTGACGGTTACCTCCAACAGGATAACAATATCACCAAGCTCAAATGATTTCTTGACCATGACAATGAGTTAACTGTACCCAAAAGACAGAGCTCCAAGAAAGCCCCTCTGGGATGTGGTGGAATGGGAGATTTGCACCACAGATGCATAGCTAGCACATCTATGTGCAGATCTATCATGTCAATATGGACCAGAATCCCTGAAGAATCATTCCAGCATTTTAAAGAACCTATGCCGTAATGAACCAAGGCAGTGCTAGAGGTGAACGGGCCTCCAACCCGGTGCTAGCATTGCTATTTATGCTCATGTTTTTCCTCAGTATGTTCAATAGAGAAGTGCAGACGTGCGCTTTCTGTAGATGTGATCTTATTTTGGCTTTTCATTTCACCAGCGGCGCCCAAACTTTATGCATATGAGTGTTAAAGTCCTCCAGTCGTTTTGCAGAAGCAGACTGAAATGATGCGGAAGCAAAAGACATGTTTGCTTTAGGGAATTTCAGTGAGTACAGTGAGGAGCTGGTGCTTTGCAGACTCTGGTGGCATATGGGTTTGTAAGTAGGGTGGTAACTGGCCAAGGAAACTCTTCTGATAAATGCTCCGAATTGTAAACGAGTGAGTAAATGACCGGTATGTTTTGCAAAGAAGGCCGTTCGAGCAGAGAGTAAAGAGAGCACAATGACAGTGTTTAAAAAGGAGCGTCCTGTAGTAAAATGGATCTCACAGTGATAAAGATTGAGAGGGACCAGAACTGCCAAAACTACATAATAGAATTTGACCATGGTATTTTGGCTAGTCCTGTGTTAATTCACTGTGTAGCCGTCTACGTTTGCATGAAGCAGTATTTCTGTTTTACCTCCTTCAGGGCCTCGTATTTCAGAGGTTTGGCTACAGTCAAATATACGTTTTAGAGCAGTCTTGTTTACCACAGGGCACAACAGCAGCAATATACTTGTGAATGCCATTCATTTTTTCCCATCAACAAAATTAGCTCAGACCTGGAATTCCTCATACGGTCAAGACGTTGACTACGGAATGATGATACAACTTAGAGGTCTATATTCCTTCTGTGTTCAGCTGAAATTATAATTTTTTCTTTGTTTTTTTCATAACAGTGGAGAAAGGGGTTAATATTTAATGGTTATTTTTGATCCGTTTTAAAAGTCCATTCAGTATTTCGCACCAACAGTCCATAATTACAGGCAAAATCACACTGTTGAGGTAGTATTTGCCTTCATATGCACATGGAGCCACTGCTCTGCTGTATTTAGTGTTCACTACAACTTGCTACAGTCCACTGACAGTCACCAAGGGCTTATGGTCATTGGAGAGTAACCTTTTTGAACCGAAGGCTGGCCATGCATAAGGAGTAGAGATTAGCGAGAGAGAGAGAGAGATGTGGATGGACATGATCAGAATTCAGCCTAAGATAATGTGGTATTTCAGAAAGCACAGATTTCCTTTCTCTTTCCCTGACATAAGAACGCCTATATCTGTTGTGTATTATAGTTTTTCAATATGTTTGCTTCAGCTAATAAACAGTAACTGTGCATTGAAGTGTGCTGAAGTTTTTTATAAAAGATGTGTTTTTTTATTTTACTACAGTAACTACAGTTACTTCTGGATCAAACTGGATATGCTATCAACATAGAAAATGAACTTCTATACTCCAGCTAGAAAAGGAAAAAACTGAAATCCTCCTTAGCCAGTTGAGAAGGTGCCCTTAACACCTGGTGTTCAGTGGTTGGTGTAGCTCAGTGGGTAACACCACTACTCAGGGTGCCACCTCTACGTGTGGGAGACTGGGGTTCGAATCCCTGTCTGGGTGACTATGCTGAGCTACACCAATAAGTGTCCTTGGGCAAGACTCCTAACACTACGTTGGCCTACCTGTAATCATTAACCTTGTAAGTCGCTCTGAATAAGAGCGTCAGCTAAATACCGTAAATGTAAATGTATAAGGTGGCACCCCTTGTCCATCATTAGATATGGTTATGGTAGTATTTGCTTTAGAGCAGTCAGCATAGTTGGCAGTTGGTTGGCTTATTGGTTGGCAGGGACGATGAAGCCAGCTGTTTGAAGAAGGTAACTCAATAAGTTATGACTTGCGTGAGGGTCTGGACTGTATACTCCTACCACCTTCACTGCTAAGAAATCAGAGTTTCTTATGATGGACCCTCAGGGTTTGGGAGGGCTCTGTTATAGATTACTGATTAAATAAAAATGCCACTGTAACCTAATCCATAGGATTGGTATAATAAAGTAATGTATAAAGTGATTTTGGATTACGAAACTAAAAAATAAATAAACTAAATTAAAAGGAGAAAAAAATCAAACAAATCTTTCTATTTTGTTTTGTTTTATTGTGTTATTGTGTGTGCTTTATGTTCGCCATTTGAACTTGTATTAGAAGGTTTGCTGTTCTAGATATACAGAGAAAGTGGGAATACAAAAAACCTCATAAAAAGCTAAAAGAAATTGGTATGCTGAGACTAAAACTGTGGAATAATGAAGTTCATTCAGTTCAACACTCAAATCTGTCCTGCCACCTATCTGCTGCTTGCCAAACAAAAACCTCAATCTGGTAGATCGTCTTTTGGGGCCCTTCTCATGAATAATTATTAGGAGTCCATTCAGAAAACATTATCATCACACGTGTTCTAACTGCCAAAAGACCCATATTAGTTCATTACACTTCATATTATTATTGTGTCATATTTGGATCCTGCCGTTTCTCAGTGCTCAGCATTTTCGGTGGTCCACACAAATCAGCATCTCCAAGTTTGAAAGATATTAGTTACACAGAGATTAAGTCAGGACTGACTGACTTCAGTGCAAATGAAGGTAATTTACACATATTAACACGGCACTAACACGGAAAAGCTGCTAAAGAAAGAAAGCACACGTGAGAAAGTGAAAGTAACACATACAGCTAATGATACACACAGCTAATGATACACACAGCTAATGATTCACACGGCTAATCATTCACACAGCTAATGATACGATAATGTAAGAGCAGGGTAAATGCCTGATTCAGACCTTTTACAGATCTTAGTTCTGACAATAAATATAACACACTTAATACACTTTTTATAGGGTGATGAAAGACCACAACCTGCTGCTGCTGGGAAGGGAGAGTCTTCAAGCATCTCTGCTGGCAGCAGGACCCCCTGCCTGTTCCCCAAAATGAAAAATTTACAATTCTTGTGAAATACTTATCTTTGAAAACGCTGGATTTAGGTAAAAGGTGGCAGGTTTTTATTATTTATTGTACGGGTATGTGGTAATCACCATGTTTTTTCCCCCCCTGTAATCTGATTACTGCTTTATTGTGGTAACAGTAATGGAATAATGTATATCTTGAGTAACACCAGTACATGTACCGTAGAGACCATTAGCAAACCACTCCATGGCTTTCTTCATCTCAGTGATGAAGCAGTGCAGAAACAAAAGTCCGGTCTGGTTAGAGCTCTTCTTCAGGCTTTCTCCACACAAACAGCCTTCTGCTGATCTAATGTTGAGCTAACAGTGTAGTTCTCTGAGAGGTTTCTCACTGTTCCGGTGTTGCGGTGTAGTGGTTAGCGCAGCCTGATGATTATAGTTCCCTGAGAGGGTTCTCACCGTTCTGGTGTTCTGGTGTTGTGGTGTAGCGGTTAGCGCAGGCTGATGAGCATAGTTCTCTAAGGGTGGTTTCTCACCGTTCTGGTGTTGTGGTGTAGCGGTTAGCGCAGGCTGATGGCTTTGAGTTCTGTGTGTCTGGTTGTTAATGTTGTCTTATCAGTGTTTGGGAGGATGTGAGCCTGCACTGCTGGGGGATTACATGGCATGCTGGGACTGCAGTCAACTGGCTGCTTTCCCCACACTGGCACAGTCAACACACACACACACACACACACAAAAAGGAGGGCTTAATAATGTGAATGGTCGTATTCGCTGTATGTGATGTGTGCAGGTGTGTGTATTTCTCTGTCCTTCTCCTTTGCCCTTTATAGAGCAGAAACAGATATTAAGTACAAAGAAATATTTTCAGTATTTGGAGGTTAAAAAGTAGTAAATTGTGACAATCGAACCCAAGCAAATAGTTCAAATCCAATTTCCAATCCTGGAAATACTGTATTTGTATTTTGTTTGTGTTTGTATATAAAATCAGCATGTCTGTCTAATTGTCATTAGTTGGTATCTGGTTATCTATTCTGAAAATGAAAATTCATTTTAAAAAAATTTGGTCCCAGATTTCTCCTGAACTCTGTATGTTGGATGATGGCTACAAATAACACTAGACTTGCTCAAAGAGAAGTTTAGAATTATTTAATATTACAATATAATTTAATATTTATATTAATATTATTTATATTTATTCTTTAATTTATTTTTTACTATTTAATACAATTTTGCACAGAAACCTCAACAACTAAATATAATATCATCTGTCTGTACTTAATGTGTCTTTACATATGTGCACTCTGCCAGCTTAGCCCTTTCAGTCTTAAGTTACAGGTTCATTCTGCTGACAAAAGCTGCTCTCAACAAACAAGCGCTCATTTTCTCACAGGCAGGTACCCAAACTCGACTTAACTGCCTTCAAGTTTCTTTCTCACTTGCCTTTAAAATAGCTACAGGAGGTTTTCTGAGGAGATGATGTAAAGTAAAAGATATAAAGAAAGTAGGACACCAGGCAAGACGGTGCTACACCTGTGTAAAACCACCAACTACCTTCAGAGTGGAGGTGAAAATAAACCCCCAATCATTCTGTTCACCATTCCACTTTAAGAACTCACAGCAAGGGGTTTGAAAAGATGTGTAGCCCTCACAGATTGAAGGAAGGAGATAGATTTTAAAAAAAGACAAACTTGAAAAGCTTGCACGAAAATACCAAATCTGGATATTGAAGATAATAAATTATTTGTAATCCTAATTTGTAATTGGGATTATTTGGGTTATTAAAAGCAGAAAATAGAACGGATGTTTAAGACTGACTGTTAAATACTAAATACAATTTTTAAACTGAATGAGGTAAATACAATATTGTTAAAAAGTAAATGTTAAATACTGAAACAGTGTATGAATTGCTGAAGGCTGAATGCCATCATACATAAAAAATTGTATGTACAGTTGTTACAGTTGTTATGGGCAGGTGTGGGCTGGAGGTTAGGGAACCAGCCTTGTGACCGGAGGGTCGCCGGTTCGATTCCCTGAACTGACAGTAACGACTGAGGTGCCCTTGAGCAAGGCACCCAACCCCCAACTGCTCCCCGGGCGCCGTGGATAGGGCTGCCCACGGCTCCGGGTAAGTGTGCTCACTGCCCCCTAGTGTGTGTGTTCACTAGCGAGTGTGTTTGTGGGTGCTTCACTTCACGGATGGGTTAAATGCAGAGACTAAATTTCCCCACTGTGGGATCAGTAGGGGATTAAATATTATAATTATATTTTGATGGAATTAAATAATGAAAGGAGTTCCCTCACTTTTCCGTAATGCTGTTTATCGTTGCTGTCTAAAGAAAAACAAGTATCTCCAAAATGGCATCTCTACAGGAGAGGGCAAAAACCTCACTGAACTATTGTAAGTCAATGGAACCACAGTTTTTACCAGTTTTAGACCTTCCCTGTTGGCACATTCATCACCACACTTTGGCACAGTGTGAACAGCAGCTGCTGTGTTCAAACGATGCATAACTATATAGAGAGCATAAGCATTCCGTATAGAAACTGCATGTGTGTGGGCTTACAAAGGGTCTGCGTGGTGTTGTATGTGCTTGTTTGCTGGGGTGGTTCAATGTGAGTTCAGCCGCTCTCCTAAGACTGCCTCACACAGGTACAAACAAACAGTTTCTTCTTGATCCCTCTCAGACTGTTTAATACTGTCTCAGTTCAGCCTTCATCCCCTCCCCTCATTAAGAACATTCCTCTAAACATCCTTCCATGCATCTTTTTGTCTCTGTTCGGATGCTCCTGTGCCTCTCCATCTGCCAAGCCATTTCAGATTCACCTTCAGAGACTTCTGTGGCTTTTTTATCTGAGTTAAATCTGCCCCCAAGAGAACACGGGCTGTGTGCATGTTCATGTTGGCCATAGTGAAATGGAGCTGAAGCTTTCTATGTTCTACTGGATTTCTATTTTCTATTTTTTACAAACATTGTACAAACAGCCTACACATCTCTGCAGCAAATGCAAACTTTGTTTTGGAGGCCTTGTAATTGCAGGCCATCTTTGCATACTCACACTGATGAGGTTTACTGTAACAGATTGAGGGAATAACTGTGATATTTGACTGAAACATCTTTATTACACATTATTTATTATTTAATATTTATATTTTTTACCCAAATACATGTTATTGAAAAATATCTGCGCTTTACAGTTAAACCAATCAACTGTGCCGTCTGAATCCTCAATTAATTTGATCAATTTCTGACTAAAATGTTCCAAACTGTTTTTTATTTTAATGTTTGCAAACGGACCTCTCTCCTTATGTCCTTTGGGAATCTTACAGTGGGGTGCGGAAGTTTGGGCAGCGTTCTTAATTTTCCTGACTTACCTTTATAAAGCATTGAGGAGAAAAGGCTTCCTCTGCATCACTCTCCCATACAGCATCTCCTTGTGTACAGTGCGCCGAATAGTTGAACGATGCACAGTGACTCCATCAGCAGCAAGATCTTTGGTGCTGGTCTGTGGGTTGACTCTGACTGTTCCCAACATCCTTCGCTTCTGTTTATTCCAGATTTTTCTTGGTCTGTGGCCACCTACTTCGAGCTTCTGACCCATTGAACTGTGCCTGTGAGTCCTTCCATTTTTCTCTTCACATGTTTCTCTACAGTTGGAGACTGAAAGCTGAAAATCTCTGAGAGAGCTTTCCCTGTATCCTTTCCTTCACCTAAACCATACGGTGAACATCTAGTTTTTCAGTCATTATTTTTTGTTTTTTTTTGGGGACACACACAACAAGTTGTTTGAGACTTTCTCCCATGCCTGCGGACTCTTCAGCAGAGAGAAGATGCAAAGAGGGAGAAAAACTTTACAATTGCCCCCCTTAAATACCCTTTCTCATAATTGGAGTCACCTGTGTATGGAGGTCAAGGGTCCCACTGAACTTTACCAAACCAAATTTTGAGTTTCCAATAATTAGTTCTAAAGGTTTTTGCAATCCAATAAAATGACCCAAAACAGTGCCCAACATTTATGCACCTGCCACTTATGTTTAAACCAATTACTTGCACACACCTTTCTGTAAATCATATAAATTTCCTTTCACAGTTCTCAAATATCACTGTGTTTGTCCCCTATATTCATATATTTTAACGCAATTCTTTTTTATTCCAAACAATCAATGCTTTCTAAAAGTAAATCAGGAAAATTAACAAAAAAAAACGCTGCCCAAACTGTCACATCCCCACTGTACTTGTAAAACCACATTTAGACTGGACACCTGTCATGTGATGGTCTGTACAATAAAATAGGTGACTTGGCTCAAAATGACACATTAACATTGAACCTGACAATAACCAACTAGCCTACTTCACTGCAGCTCCAATCACAATGAATAAATGTAAACCCTTCGGCCAATGGCTAAGGCCTGCAGTTATCTTTTTTTTTTCTCCCATGGGCAGCTCTACTGCTTATCTAGCTCACTAATGCTATATAAGAAGTCTACTTTAGTAACGGCCTTGCTTTCTCCAGTCAAGAGAAAGAATGGAGCGGCACAGTGCTGTGTTTAAATATTGCCCTTTAAAAATGCCAAGGCGGTAGCCACGTGCAGACAAGCTAATGTTTAAATGTTGTCGTTGTGATAACATCTGCTTTGGTAAAAATGTTCAGATCAATTCTGTAGGACCCAGTTATAGCTAAATTTTGTAGGATGCTCCACCATACAAGGCATGGACGCGGGGCGAAGATAGCTGGACAGAGCTGGTTGGTTTGCTGGGGTCATAGTTCATACTGTCTGCAAAAGTTCACAATAATCAGAGAATAATTCATTTTTATTGAGTTTCGTTTGGCGTATGAGTGGTAATCTACCTGTTAATGCCTTTTTCTTTAACCCTAACAGATTCCAGTTACTCTCTTCGTTTCCTGATCTCCTGCGTTCCTTTAGTACCCAAGGGCTGGACCTGTATGCCCCTGTATAAAAGAAGCCCGATGCTGCCTTGTTTGTGGGTTGCACTGTAAAAGTTCCTAGACAAGCATTTGCACACAGGAGAGATTCAGAGGGGGTATATATACTAAAGACCACTTATGTGAGAAGATTTAGTTTCATTTACTCACACAATGCTAATATGTGAATGTTTAGCCATGGACCAGATTTTTTCAAAATTGTCTCAAGAAAGAAAACCCTAAGAAAACAGTTAGGGTGACTTTTCAGATGTTAAGTAAATTTTATAAAACCCTTCTGCTGACGTTTAAAGCCTTGCACAGGACTAGGACCCACCTATCCATCAGCCCTCTTACATCCTTATGCTCCATCTTGTGAGCTTAGGTCCTCAGACTCTGGCTGTTCCTAGGTTCAGGCTTTCCTCTATGGGAAGTCTGAAACTGAAACTCCTTACCTTCCTTTTTTACACTTCTCCCTCTCTTTCCATCTTTACAGCTCACTTAAAAACATATCTTTTCTCAGCACATTTAAATTTTTCCTTTTTTTCTTTTTTGTTTGTTTGTTTTTTGAGATTGTACAGCATCCTTGGGTATGTGAAAGGCATTATAGAAGTGTAAACCATTGATATTATATTATTTTATAAATATTCTCTATTTTGTCTTAAACATAGGCTTTTTCTTAACTTCTTTGTGAAAATAAGCTTAGAATTTTATCGGATAGCGACTAGGTGACCTCTAAATAAAATATAACCAGTGTTAGTGTTGGAAATAAGGCCTGGCATGTCGGGATGAACAGTAAACTATGAAAGGTCATTAACCACAATATAACTTTACTGTAGAAAAGTTCATAAAATGTTTGACATAATTGGCAGTTTCATAGTTGGCATTTGATTGATCTCTGACCTAGTGATGATGGTAGTTGCTTGTGCTAAATTGAAGTTTAACCTGCTGGTCTGGCACTGTTCACCATACAGCTCAAAATAATTTTTGTTTTCTTTTTATGAAAAAGAATGAAATGGTGAGAACAACTAACCTGGGAAACTAGCTTTCTTCCACTCTTCCATGACAGATTTGTCTAATCTTTCAAAAGTGCAAAATAATCTTAATAATTATCAATAAAAACTGATATCAAAAATATTTATCATGATAAAGTTTTTTTTGTGACATTGCCAGTCCTATCTGCAAATCCTCACACTCTGCATGATCATATACTTAATACTCCCCTAAATGTCTAGCAGACATTTTAACCAATGAGACTGCAGTGAAAGTAAGAACCTCTATTCTTTTGTAAAATATTGCCAATAATCCTGCAAAAAAATGCATCTGTATAGAAGCTAGGAGAAGAAAAATGCAACGTGAAGCCTAAGCATAGAAAATCTAGGTTGATCAATAAGATTACTCAAAAGAAGATATATATTATATATATATATATATAACTTATTCTTTATCAGGTTTTTTTTTAGAGAGAGAGAGAGAGAGAGAGTTCCATTTTAAGAAAATTATTCCGAAATATTTCTAATTGAATTTTTGTCCTTTAGAAAGAGTTTGTGAATTTGGCTCCACATCTTTCATGCATGAATAAAAACAGCACAGACAGTTAATTCAGATGTGTGTAGGAGAGGCGTATGTAAAAAAATGCATGCTTTCACATAAGGGTTAACAGACTCGCAGGGTAAGGCTGTGTAAGGGAGGGGTTTAGGGTTTAAGAGGAAGATTGGAAACCTGCTCAGGCAGTGGAGAGTCGCTGCCTAAACAGTAAGGA
>JAMWET010006614.1:0-21497 GCA_024036415.1 Prochilodus magdalenae | reverse complement strand
TGTTATTCTCAATCAGCGAGGCTAAATATGCTGAGCGTGCTTTAGCGAGTACCCTTCTGTACTCGAGAAGGCTGTCCTTCCAGGCACAGTGGAATACTTCCAGCTTAGTCGCTGGCCACTTCCGCTCTAATTTACGTACTGTTTGTTTTAGGTTACGAGTTTGGTCGTTGTACCACGGGGCGAGCTTTTTCTGTCAGACCCTTTTCAATTTGTGTGGTGCTACACTATCTAGAGTTGATCTACAAGTATTTTCTAAGCAGTCGGTTAACCTGTCTAGCTCCACTGGATCTGATGGAGAGCGAGCTAAAGTCGATAAGTCTGGGAAGACTTCTATAAATTGTGTAGCGGTAGATGATGTTATTGAGCGCTTCATACAGTGACGCAGGGGCGAGCGAGTATTTAAGCTAAGATGTCGGAGACTACTGAGGTTTGAGGGAGTGTATTTAGGTTGTCTATGTTAAGACCCAGAGTCAAAACTAAGTCTAGGGTATGATTACAGTAATGAGTAGGCCCTGCTACATTTTGAGTAATGCCGACAGAGTCTAAGACTGATGCAAAGGACTTTTTCAGTGGATCATCAGCCTTTTCAAAATGAAAGTTAAAGTCTCCTACAATTATTACTTTATTACTGCGCACTGCTAAGCTTGCTGCAAAGCCACTGAATTCATTTAAGAAATCTGAGTAGGGTCCTGGCGGTTTATAAACATTAATTGACGAGAATGCATTCTTATTTGTGCCCACATTAGTTATATTAATAGAAAGAATCTCAAAAGAGTTGAAGGTATCACAGTGTTTCTGGTTAATCTCTAAATTATTTCTATAAATTACACATACTCCACCTCCTCTGCCTGATAATCTGGGTCTATGTACATAATTTTTGCCCACGGGGGTGGCTTCATTTAATGCTAAGTACCCATCAGGTTGAATCCAAGTTTTTGTGAGACACAGAACATTCAATTTCTGGTCGCTTATAATTTTTATTTACGATAGCTGCTTTAGAATTGAGCGATCTAATATTGAAAAAGCCAAAATCCAGGTCTACTGTGTTACTGTTACAGTTTGGATTAGAGGTTTAAATACTAAGTACATTTTGAGAACAAACTATTTGAGTTTTTCTACGAGGCACAGACACAGTCTCAATTCTATTGGACCTAGATGACTCAAGGAGGCTCCGGTTTGTCAGCAGCTGCTTACACTACTCTGCCGACTAACTAAAAGTCAGTTTCCTTTATGTTGCCATTTTGATGGACATCCTATTTCTCTCCTGTTAAACCTTAAAAAGAGGAGAAAATGGTCCATGAAGTTCAGAGGAGATAGATTTTTATGACCCTTTTAATAAACTATTGAGAGAGAAACTGCTGGAGTTAGAGGTGAATACCTCTGTTTGTGTTAGCTAGTTTAGTTAGGTAGACACATGTTAGCATAAACAAGCTACTCAGCACCAAGTAGCAGTACAGTGCTATTTATGTAATCTGTGTTATTTAGCCCACTGAGTTCAAAGGTGGGGATAAAAAACCTGTCCTGTTACAACCTATTAATACATTCCCCAAACTACAGCTCTGTGGTTTTGACTTGTCACACACTTGACCATTCCAGTGTAGACATCCTAAAGGCTTGGCGACATGTGATGCTAGATTTGAACCTTGCATTTGATTTGTTATAAGACGTGTCATTCTGTTATGCCCATCAAAATCTACAACTGTTCTAAAGGTCTGCTTCACTTTTTAATCCAGTCACTGCTTATTACTCCTTACACTGTCCACCGTTACCGCAGCCAAGCTTTCAGGTCTTTAGCAGAGCAGTCAGCTTTTAGCAGTGAATTTGAAGCTACAGATAATTAAAGATGTGCCAGTGGGAACTGTATAACTGAGATCTGAAGCAGAAGATAAACATTTATCAAAGCTAAAAATAAAAGGTCGGCCACGAAAGTTAAAACATTTAATAATGTGTGTTCTCATTAGAGATCAGATATAAAGAGAGAAAAAAACTCTTTTATCCCTCTGCAGTTAGCATTAGCTGAGGATGCTGGACGGTTAAGGTTTTTATGTTTTATGTTTCAGCTGTCAGATTTTATTTTATGCAGTCTTCATTGGGACAGTTGTGTTGATTGCATGTTTTATGAGGAAGTGCTTACTTTTGTCTTAATTGTGACAAAACCCAAATGATGACGTATCCAACACTGTGTAAATTACTGCTACATATCTTTGTTATTGTATTTGTTTTGTCAATAAAACACGTAACATTTTGTCATGTTCAACAGCCTTATAATTATCAGAATTACTTATCGTGGGGAATGGTGTATGCTCTTGTCATAGTAAATAAACTAACACCCTCATAGCAGATTACTCGATGCTCCCTGTTTTTGCCATGTTAGAAGTCAGGCTGGTTGGTGGATCTCGCTGCTCTGGGAGAGTGGAGGTTCTTCATGGAGAGACCTGGTCTACAGTGTGTGATGCTGGCTTTGACCAGCAGGATGCAGAGGTTGTGTGTCGAGAGCTGGGCTGTGGGCTTCCTGTGGAGGTGCTGGGAGGAGCTGCTTTTGGCAGAGGGGAGAGTCAGGTGTGGTCAGAGGAGCTTCAGTGTAGAGGCCTCGAATCTCAGATTCACTCCTGTCCAACATCACCTTCACTCAAACACAACTGCTCCCATGATACTGATGTGGGTCTGGTGTGTGCTGGTAAGTACTGATTTCACTTAAATATAAAATGCTTATTATCCTATATGGCTAATTTGGTCCTATATGGTTAATAATTATAATGGTAATTTTCATATGAATACATATTTAGCTTTTTTAAAAAAAAAAGTAAAAACTAAAAGGTTGTCCTCTTGTATGTGCTGTCCATTCTGACTCGTGCTGTTGTTTTGGTGGTATCCTTTACAAGCAATGTATGACTCAGTCAAGAGTTTGAAAGTACATCCTTTGCTAGCATTGGAAACGCAGGTGAACAGCAGAGAAACCGGATCTATGATTGGTAGCAGCAGGTCTGAGAGCCTCAGCCAAATGAAAGAGAGGTGTTGCCATGCTTGCGGGTTTCCCCGACTTTTCCGCTCCCCACTTTCCAGAATGCATCATCCGATGACATCACACCCACATGTCCCCAACCACCCCTCTAGGTCACCTGAGTTTTAGCCCAGCTGCATCCACTTATCCTCAGTATACATACTCCTCTCAAACACTTCCTCATTGCCAAGTTTTGCCAACCTGGTTTGCATTTCTGCATGTTTCTCCTCTGTTTATCCTGACTCTGGCTTTTTCACTCCCTTTGGCTTTGACCTCTCCTTTTGCTTTGTTCCCTTGTTAGCTTTTCTCTTGATCTACTTTCTGGCTATCGACCTTTCTTTTGTTACCGTGACCATTCTCTTGCCTAGCCCTTCCACCTTGTTTGCCTCGCTGTTTGCCTACTCTGGTTTTGACCTCTGCATGTTCTCTGACTTGGACCTTGTCTCTCCCTTTATGTTTGTCTGTGTATTGTTGCTGTGCTTATTCACTCTTGTGCTTAATGAAGCCCCTCTGACTTTTAGCTCTGCGGGCGTCTGTCTTGGTTCTTTGATCCTGACAGGTGTTTACTCCACCGGAACAGGCCAGTAGCTACATCGTGTACCCCGCCCAGATCATCGCTTACACCGGTGCATGGTTGAAGACCCATATCCTCATGGAGACCTCCGCCAAATTCATTTAGAAAACTTTACCAACAGACACATATGTGTTTATTTACTGGGTTTAGCTCCTTCTCAAAGGGAATATTCAGACTGTAGCACTGCTCCACCAGTAAAGCTAGATTCAATTTGGAACCCCAACCCTGATTATTTGGAATAAGGAAACACCTGCAGCTGCAGAGCAAAAAAACTTAAAGATCTGAAAAAAAAAAAAAGATCTGGAAAACATTGAATTTTCCCTGTTTCCAAAACATTGACACCGTTATCAAGAATTTTGGTTGTTACCTTAATTAATATTTACACCATTACTAAATGTTAACATGAGTCTTCAGTTAATGGGTACATTATGGTTTTATTGTTGTGTTTTTCCTAAACCTTTTTCATTATTATTATTTATCAACATTAATTAAAATTGCAATAATGCATTAATTAAGACATTACTTATGTACACATGATGACATTGACCAAAAGGTTATGCTTTTCTGTTGTACAGGCAGTGTGAGGTTGGTGGATGGTGGTAGTCGCTGTGCTGGGAGAGTGGAGGTTCTCCATAGAGGACAGTGGGGAACAGTGTGTGGTGATAACTGGGATATGAGAGATGCTGCAGTGGTGTGTAGAGAGCTGGGCTGTGGAGAGGCTGTAGATGCACTGAGTGATGGTCACTTTGGACCAGGATCAGGACCAATCTGGATGGATGATGTGGACTGTAGTGGATCAGAGTCTACACTGAAGAACTGTAGATCAAGAGGATGGGGAAAACATAACTGTGATCATTCTAAAGATGTAGGAGTCATCTGTTCAGGTAGGCTGCTATAGTTTCTTATATATTGGGGATTGCGGGTAAATTATTACTATTTATTAAAGTTATATAAATTATTGTTATTGTTGCGGGCTCAAAGAATATGATTTTTTTCACATCCAAATTCTGTTGCTTTAATGAGAAGAGATCAGGAGATCTGCAGGACACAGAAATGCTCTTCAGTAGGGACAAAGGCTCGCTCTGCACCTCGTGTTACTCTCTGTACAGAGATTTTACAGCAGTTCAGATATCCTATAGCAATTAACTCACACAGTTAGCTTCTACTGAATAATATTTTCACCATGTGATAACCATTGTTTTCAAAGAACGTGAGATTACACAGTCTTCCAGTAACACAATATCACTCAAGCGTAAAATGGTGAGCAAGCAAAGCTAACTATAAACTACAGTCAGTACATCAACACAGACTCATTGTTCAGCTTTTACCATGCTATCATACAACGAGCTCTAAACTTTAGCAACACAACAAAATACAATGGAATTCAGCACCACACATTTAAACAACCTAAACTGAGTAATAATGAACAGCTCACCTGCAAATCACAGAGGTGCTCTTCTGTGGGGACAATGGTTCGCTCTGCACCTCGCATTACTCTCTACACAGAGATACTGAAGCAATTAACTCAGGTAATACTCTGTGAATAATGGAAAAGTGCTGAGCACGCCACTACTAACCTTTCCCAGAACTACAGGTGAATATACGATCATGTTTCTCCACAAAATATTAATAAGAGGGGCATCAATCCAGCAGGACAACACAGTCTCCATACACAACAGTGCTCAAAGTGAAATAAACAAACTGAGGAATGATGATGTCAGAAATCTAAGAGATTTTGATGATGTCCAATGTGCTGTATTATTGTAGTATTAAATAAGCCTGAATGAAAACCTGTGGCAGGATCAATGAATATCCTAAACAAGATTAAAAATCACAGTGATGAAAGTATGCCTATTGGGTTCTTACCGTTTAAAGCCTTCCCTTTTTTAAAAAGGGAACAAAAGAAGAGTTGAGGTAAAAATTCTGACTCCAAAGATTTGATACTGAAAGTCTGATTTGTGAAGCCTTTGAACAATGTGTGCATTCAGCTGCACTGGGTCACATACTCCTTCACATGGAACCAGTAATATGAAATGTACAGTGTGTTTTAATTAAAATATTTTTAGTTACCATTTTCCCAATAATGGTAACTAACTACTAATAACTGAATGCACTCTGTTCTCTTATAAGGAGTCAGGCTGGTTGGTGGTTCTCGCTGCTCTGGGAGAGTGGAGGTTCTTCATGGAGAGTCCTGGTACACGGTGTGTGATGCTGACTTTGACCAGCAGGATGCAGAGGTTGTGTGTCGAGAGCTGGGCTGTGGGCTTCCTGTGGAGGTGCTGGGAGGAGCTGCTTTTGGCAGAGGGGAGGGTCAGGTGTGGTCAGAGGAGCTTCAGTGTAGAGGCAACGAATCTCAGATTCACTCCTGTCCATCATCACCTTCACCCAAACACAACTGCTCCCATGACAGTGATGTGGGGCTGGTGTGTGCTGGTAAGAAATACATATTCTATATGTATTTATAATAATAATATACTATAATATATTCTCCTTTCTACAAGCAATTTTCTTTCCTGTCATTTAATGGTAATATTATGACAAAGAGTTTGTTTTCTGTGTGATGTGTTTCTCTTTCTCTCTTTTGTTCAGGCAGTGTGAGGTTGGTGGATGGTGGGAGTCGCTGTGTTGGGAGAGTGGAGGTTCTTCATAGAGGACAGTGGGGAACAGTGTGTGGTGATAACTGGGATATGAGAGATGCTGCAGTGGTGTGTAGAGAGCTGGGCTGTGAAGGGGCTGTAGATGTACTGAGTGATGCTCACTTTGGACCAGGATCAGGACCAATCTGGATGGATGATGTGGACTGTAGTGGATCAGAGTCTACACTGAAGAAATGCCAGTCAGCACTATGGGGTAAACATGCCTGTAACCATTCTAATGATGCTGGAGTCATCTGCTCAGGTAAGTTACTCTAAACCTAAACACAAATCTTTCATAAATAGATGACCCATATTGATTTAATCATTTTTCTTAGTATATATAAATTTTTCTAAAATCCTATATCTGAAAATGTACATATGTATGCAACAGGTTAGAAAGTAATCAACCACAAGCCACTTGCCATAAACACCATGGTGTACATCTTACATGTCTCTAGAACTCCATCAGAGAGATGAAACACCATTCTCCCAAAATATGTCATGTTGGTGGTAGGGAGTCTGTTTAAAGCAATCTAAAATGTCTAATAGGTTTTTATATGTGTTCTCAGAGGTGTTGGATAGGGTAGTTGGAAGACCATGGCATAATCCTCAAGCTCATCAAGTCATTTAGTAGCCCATTTTCAGTAGGGAGTCACTGATTCAGCTTTTCCAGTTCTGCTACCAACAACAATACATAAACTTTTCATATCTGTTGTTACCTGATATTGATCTGATACCATATTTGAACCATATACTACATATATGAAACCATATACGTCACCATGTTGGAGCGACATAAGGCACCAGGATTGACATAAACAATACTTTATTAAGATTACTCACACATCTAACTCTGCCAGCTCGATCCATGTTGTTGTTCCTGTTTGTAAGTCAAGTCTACTGTAAGGCCTCAGGTCCCTGCAGATCCACCTCCCGACCACTCAGGGAAGACAAAATGCAACTAATGAGCAATAAAGCGGCAAACACTAACACCTGCAGCTCACGCTACTTAAGTGTGAGAGTGCCAGCCCTTGGATGTTCAGTGCAGAATTCACATTGCCATGTGCACACACCATGTCTCCTGACTAGCCAGATTCCCCTCCGTTTGCTTATAGCTGAAAATGCAATAAAATAAATAAAAAAATCACTTTAATGAAAGGGATACACAATCCCCACTGCCTATAACACTAAAATCCACACTAAACTTCATGCAACAGTAGGGAGGACTACATTGGAACCTATTGGTATGTTGGTAATTTGCAGCAAACTGAGCACAATAAATGAGCACAAGCCCAGGACAGTAATATTATTAAATATTTGAAAAACAAATCAACCATAAGAAAAGAAACAGCAACCCAAAACAACCAATATACATATATGAAGACAAAAAAATGTTAATAAAACCCCAATAGAAGACAGTGTCCAATATCCTCAACATTCAGCCATACCCAGTCCCTGCCAAGATACACATTATTTCTTAGAACTTAGAATTATTCTCTTAGAACATGGAGGGGAAAGGAAAGCAAGAGCACCCCAGCCTTCTCATGAGACCTGGACAACTAATACTACAAATAAAACATTAAAATATAACTTAGTTACTACTCAGGTTCAACAAATAGCATGTGAGCAAATATACTATTATCTCATAAAAAGTGAATACAACCCCCACATTTTTGTAAATATTTTATTATATCTTTTTATGGGACAACACTGAAGATACGGCACTTTGATACAATGTAAAGTGTATAACGAAAGTGAGTACACCCCTAAGTGAAAATGGCCAAACTGTGCCCAAAATGTCAATATTTTGTGTGGCCACCATTATTGTCCAGAACTGCCTTAACTGTCTTGAGCATGGAGTTCACTAGAGTTTCACAGAATGCCACTGGAATCCTCTTCCACTCATCGTGGAGCTGGTGGATGTTAGAGACCTTGTGCTCCTCCACATTCCGTTTGAGGATGCCCCACAAATGCTCAACAGAGTTTAGGTCTGGCACCTTTACCCTAAGTATGGTCCATTTTGAGTCTATGAATCAAATAAAAATTGTTAAAGTCACAAATGTGTGGCTTAAACCCTTTGTTTCCCCGCAAAAACTGAACAGACAAAATGTTTACACTTTAACTTGCAACCTGCATTACAATTCATCTTGGACATCGTAAAAGTATGGTGCAGTTTGAGTCCATTAACCATAACATTTTTAAACGCCACACATTTGTGGCTTTAACAATGTTACAACAAAAATGCGAGCTTTTCCAATGTTACAAAACCCGATTGTTAACCTGAAATAACTGAACTGATAAAAATGTTCAAAACTTTAAACTGTTTTAGATAGCAAAAATCACCCTGCATTTCAATTTTGGAGATGGAATGTGAGAAAAAGAGAGAGAGCTTGAAATTTTGTATTATACATTCAGAAATCATGTAACTGATCTATATAGGTAATGGCACACAGAAGGCTACTTACCAGACATTTCTTCAGCAAGCTAGATGGATTTTCCCGCAAAAAAAAGGAGCAACCTCTCAAGAACTGTTCTTTGTCGTTTGGCAACAATGTCATTCACCTAAGGGAAAACACACTGTTGACAATACTTGCAGCAATATTCAAGCAGCTCTGTGTTCAGTGTTTATCAAGTGTGTCAAGAATCACCTTCTTTTAAATATAATTTTAGTGATCTACAAAGCAACATTTAACATGGAAGTAGCTTCTTATAGCCTAGGCGTCTTTATATAGGGCAACAGCCACTTTTTTCAGATCCTCAGAGAATTCTTTGTCATGAGGTGCCATGTTGAACTTCCAGTGACCAGTTTGAGAGAGCGGGTGAACTCACTTTTGTTTCCATCAGTTTACACATTAATGGCTGTGTGTTGAGTTATAGTTGAGGGCACTCCAAGCTTATACTGTTATACAAGCTGTACACTGGCAACTTTACCTTATATCAAAGTGTCATATCTTCAGTGTTAAGATAAATATATATATATAAGGGATGTAAAAAGACATTCCTTGGAGTGTAAGTATGGAGAGTAACAGGAGCATGATTTATTATGACTCTAATGTCCTATTATCATTTCTGGAACAGGACTCTTAATCAGCTCAGTGTATGTGAAGAGACTCTAGTGTCTCTCAGTCCACCAGTGTTTAATAGAAGCTAATTCATTAGTATGACACTGATGTCTGTTCAAAGGATCATAAGCACAAAACACTGAGGGAGAACAGTTTGCATTAGCTAGAACCAAGCTCTGTCCAACAGCTCAAAACAAGTGTAAAACAAATTTTGGCCATTATGTAGTGGAGTAATAAGTATTACTTAACCTAATAGAATCATACATAGCACCTGTCTGGAAGCACCTGCACATGTTATGTTTTCTACTATTTTTTTAAAGTTTCTCTTAATTTGTCATCTGTCTGTATGTGTCCCAGTGTTTGTTTCTTGTTAGAACCCAGCATTTTTACATTCCATTAAATTTCTACTTTTCTATTAGTCATCATTATTCATCACAGTAAAATGCTTTCTCTTCTCCTTTCATAATGTTTCAGGAGTCAGGCTGGTTGGTGGTTCTCACTGTTCTGGGAGAGTGGAGGTTCTTCATGGAGAGACCTGGTACACGGTGTGTGATGCTGACTTTGACCAGCAGGATGCAGAGGTTGTGTGTCGAGAGCTGGGCTGTGGGCTTCCTGTGGAGGTGCTGGGAGGAGCTGCTTTTGGCAGAGGGGAGGGTCAGGTGTGGTCAGAGGAGCTTCAGTGTAGAGGCAACGAATCTCAGATTCACTCCTGTCCAACATCATCTTCACTCAAACACAACTGCACCCATGACAGTGATGTGGGCCTGGTGTGTGCTGGTAAGCTGGTAATACATTCACAGTTAATCTGTATAAAGTATATACAGGTACAATTTGTTCTGTTTGCCTTTTGTGATTCTAAAACAAAAAATTATCTTCATCTCTGTTTTTCTTTAATTTTTTGTTGTCTCTTCCTCCATCTGTATGTCTCTCTCTGTTCTACAGCCCGTGTGAGGTTAGTAGGTAGTGGAAATCGCTGTGCTGGGAGAGTGGAGGTTCTTCATAGAGGACAGTGGGGAACAGTGTGTGGTGATAACTGGGATATGAGAGATGCTGCAGTGGTGTGTAGAGAGCTGGGCTGTGGAGAGGCTGTAGATGCACTCACTGATACTCAGTTTGGACCAGGATCAGGAACAATCTGGATGGATGATGTGGGCTGTAGTGGATCAGAGTCTACACTGAAGAAATGTTCATCGTTAGAATCACATAAACATAACTGTGATCACTCCAAAGATGCCGGAGTCATCTGCTCAGGTGAACTACACTCAATAAACTACAGAAAGATTATAGATGATCATGTTCCCCCCTTCACTGCACAAACTGGTTCCAACACTAACATTGTTGACTTTGTTATTACAGTCATTAGTAAATCTGGTCATAATGAATATAGGAATTTCCATTGGGCAGCAGTGTACCATGCGTTTCACCTCCAACACCAGAAATTCCATAGCATTGCATTGTCTTCAGACCATCCTGTTTCTTGGCTGCTGCTTGCTGGCCCCACACGTAGGTGTTCTAAAAAAAAACCCAACAAAACAAAACACTATACAATAGAACTGACCACTCACAGAATGTTTGACATGACTGTTTTGTCTCTAAACAGTATTTTCTCCATACAGCGAAAGTGAAAATGTATTACTGTGAAATGTGTAATTCAGAGTAAACACGGTAAATAAACTAACATAGTAATGATGGAAAATAATACGGGAAGTGTAGTTGCAGGTCAGTGAAACATGGTCCTCTTTATTATCATCAAGTTATATAATGTAATGTGTAGCTCAATAAAAGCTGGCCGTTTAGCAGTGCTGAGGTCCAAGGAATATACATCAACAAACTGAACTGGAAAATTCAATATCCTAGTTAAACACACTGTTATCTGGAAATTGATCAAGGATGGTACAGGGGAGTGTCACACAAAAGGGGGGATGATGAGGAAGCCGGACGTAAGTGCAAGTGCTTTTAATCAAACACAAAATAACAAAACCAAACCAAAGACAGAAGTAAACCAAATAACCAGGAAACAGGAAGACAGACCAACAATCAAGGATCAGAACATACAACACGGAACCAAACTAGAATCAAACAACAAACCAAAACAGGAACATCAAACATGGACTCAAACATACTACTAGAACTCAAACATACTACTAGAACACAAACGTACTACTAGAACACAAACATACTACTAGAACACAAACATACTACTAGAACACAACGTACTCCTAGAACACAAACGTACTCCTAGAACACAAACGTACTACTAGAACACAAACGTACTCCTAGAACACAAACGTACTACTAGAACACAAACGTACTACTAGAACACAAACGTACTCCTAGAACACAAACGTACTCCTAGAACACAAACGTACTACTAGAACACAAAACGCCAAGCAAACACACAGGGGACAACAGGCCATATAAAAGAACAAAGACTAACTCGGAACACCTGGGAAGGGGCGGGGCTACAAACACGGGCCTAGAGGGGGAGACAGGAGGGACACATGACCAAAACAGACACACATGGGGCATGACAACAAAGATCACATGACCTAAACAAAAGCACATGGACGGGGACAGGCAGACAGACAGATGTAACAGGGAGTCACCACAGTATTTTAAGCATTGTGTTCATAAACTATTCTAGAAAGGCACTTATGAAAGTGTCTTGTGTTCTAGTTCTTGCTGTGTTGTGCAGAATTCAATGCATTAAACTTTTATTACAATAAATAATGTACAATTACTAATATTTCACCTCTGTATTACACATCCTTAAATATTTTTCCCATGATAATTTGTAGAAGTCAGGCTGGTTGGTGGTTCTCACTGCTCTGGGAGAGTGGAGGTGCTTCATGGAGAGACCTGGTACACGGTGTGTGATGCTGACTTTGACCAGCAGGATGCAGAGGTTGTGTGTCGAGAGGTGGGCTGTGGGCTTCCTGTGGAGGTGCTGGGAGGAGCTGCTTTTGGCAGAGGGGAGGGTCAGGTGTGGTCAGAGGAGCTTCAGTGTAGAGGCAACGAATCTCAGATTCACTCCTGTCCAACATCACCTTCACTCAAACACAACTGCTCCCATGACAGTGATGTGGGACTGGTGTGTGCTGGTAAGAGATTTATCTAATTATTCACTTATTTATTTTATTAATATGCAACTTTAAATTCCCCCAAAAAAACCAGGTCGACCTGCGGTGTAAAATATGAAATGTAAATAAAAACAGAATGTAATGATTTGCAATCTTATAGACCAATGTTCTATTTACAGCAGAACATAGAACACACATCAGATGTTGAAAGAGAGACATTCTATCATTTCATCATAATTATTAAAATGTAGAACTTGATAACAAACACATCTCAAAGACTTTGGGACAGGGTCATGTCTGCTGTTGTGTAGCATCCAATCTCCTTTAACAACAGCATGAAAACATCTGGGAAATGAGGAGACCAATTGCTGGAGTTTGGGAGAGGAATGTCATCTCATTCTTGTGTGATGCAGGATTCTAGCTGCTGAAGAGTCCTGGGTCTTCTTTGCTGGATTTTTTGTTTCATGATGTACCAAATGTTTCTATTGGTGACGGATCTGGACTCCAGGCAGCCATGCTGTAGAGACGGATGCAGTATGTGGTTTAGCATTGTCTTGCTGAAATATGCAAGGCTTTCCCTGAAAGAGACATTGTCTGGATGGGACCAGTAGTCCTTTATACTCTGTTGATCACTGATAGTGCCTTTCCATGATTGTAAGCCACCCATGCCATTGGCACTAATGTAGCCTCATACCATCAGAGATGCAGTCCTTTGATCTGTGTGCTGATAACAAGCTGGATGGTCCCTCTTCCTCTAGGTCTGCAGGACACAGCGTCTGTGGTTTCCAAAATGATTATCAGATTTTGATTCATCTGACCACAGAACAGTTTTCCATTTTCCTCAGTCCATTTTAAAAAACCTTTCCAAGATACAGCTTTAACTTGCATTTGTGGATTGAACTTTTCTGAGAAGCATTGCTGCCAGGTCCAAATGGGTTTTCAGAATTTTAATGAAATGTTAAAATGTCCCACTTTCAACATCTGAAATGTGTTCTGTGTTCTGTTGTGAATTAACTAAGTGTTTATGAGATTTGTAAATCATTGTATTCTATTTTTATTTACATTTATTAAAATTTAACACAGCGATCCAATTTATTTGTAATTGGGGTTATATTTTGTTTATGTAGAATAGAATCATATTTTACCACATTTCATGTTTACAACAAGTTTTCACTCTTTCACTCTGACAGACAGTGTGAGGTTGGTGGATGGAGGCAGTCGCTGTGCTGGGAGAGTGGAGGTTCTTCATAGAGGAGAGTGGGGAACAGTGTGTGGTTATAGCTGGGATATGAGTAATACTGCAGTGGTGTGTAGACAGTTAGACTGTGGGGAGCCATTAACTCTGGATGGTGCTGAAGGAGGATCTGGAACAATCTGGATGAGTCATGTGGACTGCAGTGGATCAGAGTCTACACTTAAACACTGTGGATCACTGGGATGGGGCAAACACAGCTGTATTCATGTTATCGATATCCAGATTCAGTGTTCAGGTAGGTTTTAATCATTTTAATGGTAAATGGTACAGAAAAGCTAAACAGAAACCCCAACAACCTGACTTAAGTAATAAAATTGTTCAGTGTTTAATGTGTTCATGCTTATATATTATATTCTATGTGGGGGGATGTGCTTTCAGCCTCTCAAAAGAAATATGCAGACCTCCTTTAATCCATATGATTCAAATTACACAATTTAATCAGTCAGTCCACAAAACCTTATTCCACATCTCAGATGTCCTGATGAGTTCACAGTGAGCGTGAATGTGTTTTTATATCTGAGGTGAGCGTGGAGGTTTCTCCATTCAACCCAATTTTGAACAGCAATAAAAATAAAAATCTGTATTGCATCATGTAATTGATCTACAGTATAAAACTCCAAGAGAGTTACAGTGTGTAACTATAGCTAGGAATGATTCTACCTAAAACTGTGTCCTGCACAGTTCTAATGCGGTTATATCACACACAGGTCACAGAAAGTCCAGACTGACTGATGGTTCTCATCAGTGCTCTGGGAGAGTGGAGGTGTTTCATGGAGAGTCCTGGTACACTGTGTGTGATGCTGACTTTGACCAGCAGGATGCAGAGGTTGTGTGTCGAGAGCTGGGCTGTGGGCTTCCTGTGGAGGTGCTGGGAGGAGCTGCTTTTGGCAGAGGGGAGGGTCAGGTGTGGTCAGAGGAGCTTCAGTGTAGAGGGGATGAATCTGAGATTTCTTTTTGTTTAAAATCGCCTTCATTCAGACTCAACCACATTAATGACAGTGATGTGGGAATCATATGTTCAGGTTAAGTATAATATTTGATATTTAAAAGTGTAACAGTGTTGTCACAGTGTCATATAATCCTGTGTGAATGGAATCAACCTTTATGTAAACAAAGGGCCTTGTGATGTATTAATTGTCCAGATGTTTGAGGATGTAATGTCATGATTAAAGGGTTTGACAGTTTGCCTGCTGAAACACTGCCTCTGGAATAAGGAGACTCCTGCTATTGTTATTCCTCTTTATTCTTATTATCTTCTCTCTATGTATCTCCGCTTTGCAAGAATAAGCTGAAAATCATCAATATTTAAACAACAGTGAGTTTAACTCCTGTGTGTGTACTGTTCTCTGTATTCTCGGTTCTTAAAACAAGCATAAAAATACTTCTGCTTTACTCCTTTCTGGTTTTCCCTCTTTTTTAAATACTTGCAAGTTTTGTAGCACCTAAAGATACACATACAGTCCTGTTAATTACTGACCTAACATTTAACCATGTTAATTAATGTACCTGCATTTTTAACTGTTTATCTGCTGTTTAAATATAATCTCTGTGTTCAGGTCACACAGGGGCTCAGCTGGTGAATGGCTCTGATTCCTGTTCTGGTCGAGTGGAGCTCCAGTACCTCAGTGAGTGGGGTACAGTGTGTGATGTAAGCTGGGATATGAGAGCTGCCAGTGTCCTCTGTGGTCAGCTGAAGTGCGGGAGTGCTGTGGCTGTGGTGGGGTCAGACTGGTTTGGGGAGGGGAGTGGCCAGATCTGGGCTGATGTGTTTGATTGTCAGGGGAACGAAACACACCTGTCACAATGCCCCATTTCATCATGGAGTCGAGCTGCATGCTTTCATCAACAGGACGCTGGAGTCATCTGCAGTGGTGAGTTTGTTGTGTGTACAGAGTGTCTAAATGTAGAAGAGTCAGGTAAACAGTGAAGCATCTCACAATTTCTAAAATCAGTAGTAATGTTTTCCAGCTTCCTCTTTGGTGCTTCATGAGGGGCGAGTGCGGTTTTCTGAAGGGACGGAGTGTGAGGGAGAGGTCGAGGTGTACTTCCAGCAGGACTGGAGGAGAGTTCTGCTGGACTCCTGGAGTGAGTCTGTGGCCTCTGTGGTCTGCAGACAGCTGGGCTGTGGCTCTGTGTTCAGCTTCTCCAGCTCCTCTCCATCCAGTCCTGAACACAGACACATGTGTGTGACGGGTTTCAATTGTTCTGGGAGTGAAGCTCATCTGGTGAACTGCAGCAGCGCACAAGCAGTCAACTGCAGCTCCAGAGAACAGCTGTACATCACCTGCTCAGGTAAGTAATGTGGAGTTATTTGTGAACGCTCTGTGTAAATGTGTAAACTGAATTAATAAAACACTGAAAGGGTATTAAACGTCCAGCCTGCAGCCTATTTATCCAATGAAAAGCTGAATTTCCAGGCTCTGTGCACAGTCTTTGTTGTAAAGCATTCTGCCACAGTGCTTAGTTGTTTAGAAGTTTCGGCAAAAGCAGCTAAGACACTCCACCTTCACTAATAATAGCTGTGTATAGAAAGTGTATATGTGGCAAAGTGTCCACCAAATCGGGGTGCGTGGTTAGGCAACACCCAAGGTTTACACCCGTGTACACATCAAATATATATCTTGACTATGCCATCCCTTTATTAGGAGGAAGGGGACCCAACGCTAGGCCATTCAACTAAATGACTGCACAAGCCCGCCAATAATAGCACTGCGCCAATAAGGATGTTATATCTGAATAAACTTTTTCAACTAACTATATATATATACACATATGTCAATATATGCACATATGTCAATATATACACACACACATCAGTAGCAACCACAGGTCAAAGAAAACAGTGTGGTCAAGGAAGTGCCCTGACCCACAGAGCTCTAACACTATACCAAGTAGTAGACAACAACACAGGGCACACTACCACACTTAAAATCAGTAGGTTGTGATGGATGCTTCCTCTGTGAAGAATAAAGCTGGACAGTAGTTAGTTAATAGGCACTCATATTTAAGAAATATCATTTAGGAGCTACATTTCCATGGGGATGTAGGCCTATTCTAGAGCTGTCTTATTGCTGCACATAAATCTTATAGGACACAGAAACAAACTAGGGTAGTCTCTTAAATTAAATGAGTCTTGTTGATGCTGTGCACAGTCTAGCATAATAGTATAGCCTATATGCTACTCTACTAGGCTATTATACGTAGGTATTACTGATAGGCTGGGAGATAGAAGTTAGCATTATTCACATCTTATACCCTTACAGCACATTGCACTCATCTGAAGTGTCATCTAAACTTGTGGTGCCTTTATTTTCCATAGTTATAGCCAAATTCGGTGTGCACTACCAATATCAATTCTCATAAAAGAGCAGTAAAACTGGGAACATTTAGCCTACCAGACAGGGCAGAGAGGGAAAACAGAGATTGGCACAGGTTAAATACCTTTTGTGAGTATGTTATTATATTTATTTACATTTTCTTTCACCCTCTCCAACCAGGGTTGGAGACCCCTGGTGTTGACTAGCCTACTTAATGCACTCCACTCTGTGACATCTAAAGTTAACTGAGAATGTTGCATGCTGTTTAGCCACTAGGCTACAATATAAAGTGTAGTGCCTCTCTCTCCAGATTTAAAACCATCCTAGCATCCTTCTATCATTTTAATTTAATCTTAATTCCAATAAAACAAGACGCAGCAGAGGTCAACACAGTGAAAGCATAGTTGCTCCTTAGCCGCTCAATAGCCGGCGGATTTTTAAGCTGCGTCAGGCTAGCCCCAAATAAAAACCGCAGCTGCCACAAACGACTCCGACGTCCCTTTGTTCTGAGCAAAGTGGAAGTGAGCTCACCTGGGTGCACCCACCTTTATGTCCCCCTAAACCTCAGGCCCGGTCCACGTGCGTTCTACCTGCAGTGGGCGTGTCCCAATTCAGTGGGTCTCGCAGACTGGCTAGGCAGCAACACCAATATAGGCATCCAGCCATACCACATATATATGTAGTACATATTCAAATACATTAGACGCCTTGAATAAATGAGTGATGTACATGGAGCAGAACTTGGGATTCTCTTTCTCTCTATGACTGTATATTACTTCACTGTATATGTAATTTTAGCTCACAGCTCCATCAGGCTGGTTGGTTCTGGAGGAGACTGTGCAGGAAGGCTGGAGGTTTTCCACAGCGGCTTATGGGGGACAGTGTGTGATGACTCATGGGATATTAAGGATGCACAGGTGGTCTGCAGACAGCTGCAGTGTGGAGTGGCCCTCAGTGTCCCAGTACCAGCCCAGTTTGGACCTGGAACTGGACCCATATGGCTGAATGAGGTGGAGTGTGAGGGGAACGAGACGTCCCTGTGGAACTGCAGATTTCAGATGTGTGGAGAGGATGAATGTGAACACATGGAGGATGTAGGAGTCGTGTGCTCAGGTAGAGTGATGACTGACAGGTGCAGGTTACATCTCTGAAGCAGTTACTCTATGTTGACTCTGAAATACACCAGGACTAAATAGTGAGCATTCTTCTCCCACCAGAGTATAAAGAGATCAGACTCACTGAGGGCTGTGAGGGGAATCTGGAGGTGTTCTACAATGGAACCTGGGGTAACGTGTGTGTAAAAGATATGAATGAAGAAACAGCCAGTTTAATCTGTCAGGAGCTGAACTGTGGAAGGTCTGGCAGTGAGAGCCAATCCAAAGCTAGAGTGGGATCAGCTCCTAACTGGCTGGATAACCTGAAATGTAGGAAACATGACTCCACTCTGTGGCAGTGTCCATCTTCTCCTTGGGGACAGAACACCTGTGATAATAGTGATGAGGTGGCTCGTATTACCTGTTCAGGTCAGTTTCTCTCTGTGATTAAGTTTATCATGTGTAGAATTATTTCAGACTTGAAGTGAACATAATGATCATGAACATCTAAGAATGATGGAATAGAGAGAATGTGTATGATGTAATGCTCTACAGAGTTGCATTAGTGGGTAAAACTGGTGACAGGTTAATAAATATTTTTTATTAACAGGAGAGAGGAAACATGTTTCGCTGCAACGCCATCATCAACTCTCCTCATATCTATACCAGAGTCAATCTTCAAGTAAGGACACATAATCTTTGAGTTCAGAGTTTGATAATAGTGTCACTGCACTCCAAGACTCTGTCAGGTCATCAAGAAAATACTCTTCATTGGTTCATCACACTTCTACAGCACCTAAAAGTACTGGGTGAATTAAACCAACTACACCCACAAGCTTAAAGATAGCTGAGGTGACTATCAGCACTAGTAATCCGCTTCACGCTGAACCGTAAGAAGTCTGTGTAAACTACAACAAACTCTACATAAATGCATCAGCAGTACCTGAACAGTCACTAGCAGTAGTAAATCAGCAACACAGTAATACAGTGGTAACTGCAACTTAAGCCCAGCGGGAAGCCAGTGCTGCATGATGGGAGATGGAGACTGCCTAGATCCCCCTCCCCCCTCCAAACACACACTAACCTGCTGCTCCTGTGGATTTAATGATTAAATTAAAGCTGGATGTACAAATATATATCAAATTATTTTATTTGAACTCCAGTATGCGGTAGTAGAGAACTCCAAAATAACAGTAACTTGTAGTAACAATAACTTTTGGTACAGAAATATTTCTGGGCCTGACTGTACATTCTTATGTTTTTAACCTCATCTAAGCTTAAAGTTTGTGACTGTTGACCTCAGAAAAATGCACCCTACTGAATATACGTCTGAAACTGCATTAGTTCATCAGTGTTTCTGTATCTCCTCATGTGTGATGTAGATCACCTGCCTCTCAGGCTGAGGGGAGGAGATGGAAGCTGCTCTGGGAGGTTGGAGGTGTATCATAACTCTGAGTGGGGGTCCATTTGTGATGATCAGTGGGACATCTGGGATGCTCAGGTGGTCTGCAGGCAGCTGGGCTGTGGGCCGGCTCTGAGTGCTGATGGGAGTTCTGTGTTTGGAGCTGGTTCAGGGCCTGTCTGGATGAACAGAGTGAAGTGTAGAGGGAATGAGATTCACCTGTGGGACTGTCCTCATTCCCTGAAGAACCACACTGACTGCTCCCAGCACGCTGGAGTCACCTGTGCAGGTCAGAGAAGTGTGTTACATTTCAGGAGTGTAGATTAGACCAACATTTCTCTTCTGTTTTTTTATTTTTTGTTTTATTTTGGTATCTGCAGTTATTTTATTATTATACATGTTATGGTTATGAAATGGTTATGAATAAAAGGTAAAGAAGTTATAAACAGAAAGTTAAGACACTGCTGTGTAATTACTGAATAAAGTTCTATTGTGGTTTAACAAGTTCTTTATTCAGTTTGAGCATGACCTGTAAATGAAGTCCATAGTGTCCATCAAGTGACACAGCCTCTGTTTACCTAATGATGATCCTTTTTTATTTACAGACGTATCTGCACCCACTGTTCCATCTGTAACTACCATCACAGGTACTCTATTATTCATTTATTAGATGTTTCTAGATGTCGTTACATGCATTGTTCTATGGGGTTTCTATGTTTTACAGTTGGTCAGACAGAGAAAGAGGCAGTTACTCTCTCAGAAACTCCATCAGCAGCTGTTACATCCGTCTATCCAGTGTCTCCTCTGGTTCTGGGAGTGCTGCTCTTCCTGGCCTTAGTGCTTCTGGTTGTGCTGTTGTACCAGAACAGACGGCTCAGGAGAGGTAGAGAGATTCAGAGATCATCTACAATCCACTTTCTGTACATTCTCTAAACATCATTAGTCCTTCAATCTGTCATCAGTCTTCTCTTCTACTGACCTGGCTCCATGTCTCTCTCTGTCTCCCTCACAGTGCTCTCTAAGAGGAAGCGTAGGACTCCAGCAGAGGCAATCTATGAGGAGATCGACCAGAGACTCATCACTAAAAGAATGACCCAGACTGGTAAATGATATGTGAAGCCCCCTACTGGAGGGAATCTCAGGTCTCTCCCAATGACCTGCAAAGCAATTTTAATAAATAGTGAAATATGTGTGTGTGTGTGTAGGGGGTGAGTGGGTGGGAGTGAGTGGGTGTGGGTTTGGGGTGGGTGGGTGTGAGCGACCCTGCATCATCCAAACAGAAGCAAGAAGAAAAGGGAGGAGATAGACATGTCTCCTTCTGGGTACTTTTGTTTGACACTGTTTAAATACATTTCTAACAGGAAGTGCCCTCTCTAAAACAGAGCATTCAGGATATGAGGACGTGGATGAGGAGCTTCTCTCAGGTAAGAGTGTGAGTGTGTTCGAGGGTCAGTCTGTCCCTTCAGTCGATATTAGATAATATTAGAAATGTACAAACCCCGATTCTGGAGGAGTTGGTGCAGATACAGAGGTGTATATTTGGATTTTAGAGAGATCTGCTACCATCACAATGAAATATTTTTTCTGGGATGTCCATGATCATTTCCGCAAGACACCACCAGGCCTCATTCTACACATGCTACAACTGTGTGGCTTTATAAACTGCATGAGGCTTTAGGAATCAGTCAGCAGTTTTCCAAACCAGTAACAAGTAAACCTGGTGTAACATAGTGGTAAGCATGCCTGTGTCCCTAATGTTTGAAAGTGTTGCAGGTATCAAATTCCTAATATTTACTAAATGGATTGATGTTTTGTCAGTGAAAGACGTAACAGGTTCAGGAGAAGTAACAAACCACAGATTCATGATTTTATTGCATTTTACACAATTTACAGTTAGAAATACAAATAATAAAATTAATCATTCAGGAACTCCAGGCCATCTACTGTAGTGTCCTAAACATTTTACACACAGCACTGTGTTTTATTCTCTGACCGTGTGCTGTGTTGTGTCTTTATGGGAGCTGGAGTCAGATTTAGTGTCTCAGTGTAAGATGCAGGTCTAGTACAGATCAGATT
>JAMWET010006613.1:27500-35907 GCA_024036415.1 Prochilodus magdalenae | reverse complement strand
CCTTCTGATCCTTTCTCGCTCTCTCTTTCTCGTCTTGCTTCCTTCTCTCCTCCTCGGCTTTCTGTCTCTCTCTCGTATCTCTCTCTCTCTCTCTCTCTCTCTCTCTTCTCGTCTCTCTCCTTCCGTTTCTATTCCTCTCTCTCTCTCTCGCTTTTTCTTTCTCTCTCTCTCTTCTCTCTCTCTCTCTCTTTCTCTGTCATTGGTCATATAAGGCAGTGTTTTAAGCATTCTTCAGGACCATTGAGGTTAACTTACTTTGGCAACCTTGGTTAACCTTTTGGTTCCCGATGTGTATAAAACTAGAAATTGGATTTGTTATTAAATGTATTAAATACAAAAGCACAGCCAACATATGACCTCTGTTGCAAAATTCACAGAAAGAAGGGGGGAAATAAAAACCCCCAATTAACAAAAATGACATTAAATAATGATAATCAAACAAATTAAATAACATACATACATAAATAAAAATTTTTAAAAATGATGAATATATTAACTAAAATATAATAGAGATAAAAAATGAAATACAATTTAAAAAAGGGGGAGGGGGGTGATTATTGAGTGATCATGTGTTCATGCCCGAGTGCCATTAAGGCAGGCACGGCAAAGTCAAAGGAGTGTTAATAAAAAAAAATAAAACAGGCAACAAAAGACGAATAAGTAAATCAAAAAAGTAAACGGTCCTTTGACCAGTGTCTGAATTGTTTGCAGGTTTTGATGAATGGAAATTGCAATTCTTACATCTAGAGATAATGTGTGTGGAGTCTAAACGTTCAGTATGGACTGTATGTACTATCAGTTTTTGGTACTGTATTGGTTTTGTTGAGGAGAAGGTTCTATCATGATTTGATAGCTGTTGTGAGTGCAGTCTTGCTCTGCTGGAGGTAAAGGTATCCTGGGGTTCAAACCGATACTCAGTGTAAAAGCTGTAAGTCGAGTGATTTCTGACGAGATCCATTTTAATCCAGTATGGATCTGCATTGTGTGTAGGTTTCACAAATCTGCTGAATAATAATCCAGAGTGATTCACCTTCTACTGGGCGTACTGAGTCAGAAACATCTCAGGAGGGGCAAAACAAACTAAAGTGTCCTCTCCAATTTCTCCATCTTGTTTGTATTTTGGGACCTGAAGTCTGAGCTAAGAGCTAAAGAGCGGAGCTTGATTTGACCCAGTTCATCCTTAATCCTCAATGTTCATGAAAACATTACTGAAGTCTACAATGTTTTTGGTGACGGCCGAATCACAAACTGAAGAAAAATAAATCTCAAAGAATCGCTTGTAAGGCAGTGCAAAGCACTTTGCTAGCGCAATGCTAGTCAGAATGCTATTTAGCAGCACATTGTGTTATTCCCCGGACATGTAGCCTCAGTTGCATAGTGCTGACATAAACACAGCGATGATTTAATTCTATTTGGTGAAGTTTTGGGACATGGATCCTTTATCCTGTTTGAAGTGGCCGGTCGGTTCAACAGATTACGTGACTGGGCTTCCCCTGGTGAAACTAATCCAGCTCAAACAACGGCCTCATTATGTAATAAATGATGTCATTATGTTCATAGACAGACAGAATCTTTTGAGTCTTAAATAGAAACAGAATTTGAGGTCAGTGAGGATTTCCAGAACCAAAACTCGGGTCAGGTGTTGCTTTAATAAGAAGATATTCTTTATTAACTCAACACTAACAGCGACTGTAATTGCCCCCCCTGCCGATCTGCCCCACCCTGAGCTCCTCTGGTCTACGTTATGTTGTTATGATCTGTTTGCCTGCTGCACATGAGTAATGTAAGCAAACATCAGCCAATAGAAAAGCATATATGAGGCCAGGCAGACCAGCATTTAGTGAAGCAAAGAGGAAGATGTACTCACCTGCCCTGCCAGTATAAACAAATGTCTGTTCAGCATATCGACGCTGTCCCTGCCTCCATTTTGGTTGATTTTTACTTTCATGCCCCATTTGATCACATGAGCTGCTGTTTACACTGTGTGGAACTTTCATAAAGAATGGACCGACAGAAATGGCCCAAACCTGCTTGGAAAGACATCTGGTTCCATTGACTTCCATTCAAATTAAAGGAGGTTTTTGGCCTCTCCTGTAAAGTTGCCATTTTGGAGATACCTGTTTTTCTTTGGACAGTGACGATATGTTCATCATACTACAATGTTTATTATATTAGATATTAGATAATATGGCTATAATTACAATTTGCACTCTCTTATATTTATGTCCAAACCATAAATGATTCATCTTTCACTCATACTAGTTATATTTGGTGGTATAGCTCTCTTCTGGGACTTCCTCGCCCTTCCGTGTGCATACATGGAGACCAGCAGAAAGAATTTAGCCAATCTATGATTAGCGCTGATGGATTGAGAGCGATTTGAAATCGATCTGATGTCGATTTTGTGGCCTGCCTGAAGTCAGGACCACTTGGTCACGGGCAGATATTTAATTTCAGCTTGCAGTAAGTTACATGTCACGGCATGGCTCGTTTCTGGGAACTCTCTGACGTTCCATGGAAAGCCCAAGGCAGGGAGAGTTGCCGAAAGACCACCAGAACGATCACCCCGGGCGAACGTCTGGCCAGCAGGGGGTTGCAAAGTGGCTACAGAGAAAGCGGCATAAGTGGGCCGGCTAAAGCAGCTTTAATAGTGTGATGGTCAAGGTCAGCTGATGACAGCTGATGAGTTGAGAGCTCGACTGCCTGAACTAACACTGTGCTCAGTTTTAGTAAGAGACAACGGAAAAGTGTAGTTGTAATGGGCAGGAAAATGATGTGTGGTGAACATGTATCCTCATCATCAAAAGAATAGCTGCACCCAGAAGGAATCAACCAATCAATTGGTGGGTAGTTTTGACTTTGTGAGACATGCCAATGATTCAAGTTTCATATTCGGCTGCCCATGTGACGTAAGCAGTGATGGGCCTTAACGCTGTACCTGACTGACCCAACATTCACAACATCATCTTTTATGACGAGTCCCGCTTTTGTCTGGGTGGAAACGGCCAACGAGTCTGTGTGTGGAGGCACCGAGGTCAGCACCAAGATGAACGGTCACACGTCCAGAAGCCTGGAGTCACTCCACCTAAACCCCTACCGCACAGTCAGCTGGAACTGTGTGAGAGTATTGAAGCCGCATGGGATGGGTTATCACTGGACACCATTAGGAAACTCTACAACTCCACGACGACACGTCGCGTTAGCCGGACGCCAAACTGAGAGGCACTACTTCTGTAGGGGTTGGTGTAGCTCAGCGGATAGCACCACTGCTGGCCAGGGAGCCACCACCACATGGGTTCGAATCCTGGTTTGGGTGACTGTGCTGTGCTACACCAGTAAGAGTCCTTGGGCAAGACTCCTAACACTACACTGGCCTACCTGTAATATGATTAACCTTGTAAGTCGCTCTGGATAAGAGCATCAGCTAAATGTATGTGTAGCTCAATAAATATTCCCCATATCAGTCTAAATTTATCATCATTTATTGATCCTGGTAAACTTTATCTACCTTCCCAATAGCACTGCAATCCCACACTTCCTTCCGGGTGCAGCTATTCTACTGATGAGTGAATGCAGCAATCGATATCATGACCGTCTTTCTTTCTTTCTTTCTTTCTTTCTTTCCCCCCTTCTCTTTACCTCGTTTCCTTGCTAAACATTCCACAGTATTTCGGAGAACCAGCTCTCCGTGTCTGTTCAGCCATATATATTTGAGTTCAAAGACAGGAACATATTGCTGGGGACTGAGGTTGTTCCTGATGTGAGACTTGAAGAATTCTCCTCCAGATGAAGCCTCCTGGAAAGGTCCTCCTCCAGTCTGACACCATGTTGAAATGTCACCTTGCCTAACATTCGGGCTTGATTGGCTCCAAACGCCCATAACACATATTCCAAACTAGGGTTGTCACGATACCAGAATTTTGACTTCGATACCGATACCAACTGTACGATTCTCGATACCAAAACGATACTTGGAAGAAAACCAGTGTGTCAACATGGTCTTCTGTCAACCTTGTTCTGCTTGAACTGCAGATTAATCTAGAAGTACTGAATACTTTCTGATGCATAGGAAGAGGCAGTTTTTCACTACTAAGTCTCTCTCTCTCTCTCTCTCTCTCTCTCTCTCTCTCTCGAAAGTATCGAACGCTAAAGAACCGCATCGTTTGTGACAATGTAGTATCGAAAAAGAATCGAATGTTCGGTGAATCGTGCAACTCTATTCCAAACATCGACGTGACGAGCTTTTTGTTTTTCAATTGAACATCCAGAGCTCTAGAACTTTTCTCTGTTTGGCGAATGCTGATATTTTGTCCCCAACAGCATCTTTAATGGCAGGATGTTTCACGATTCAGACATACGATAATTATAGTAATTATAATGAGAACATAAGCCTGACAATTAAATACTGGCTACACAAAACGTAGACAATGGACATCTCTGAAAAACTGTTTGGTTCAGGTTTACAGGCTGCAGGTTGGTTCAGGTTGGACTAACTTTGTAAAGAATGAATCGACATCCACAACTTTGAGCCTGGACTCCGAACACTGTGTAGAGAAGGCGAGGCAGAGACAGTGGGAGACAGTGGTTGTAACCTAAGCCATCCTCTTCAATCTTCATCCCGTGTTGTCTCATTCCAGACTCAGTAATAATAGCAGAGGCGGTGAAATTGGCGAGGGGGTGGGAGGGGAATTGCTGCGAGGCTGAGCGAAACGTCGCTGATTGAATCTCATACGGCCTTGTAAGCAAAAATCCTGACTTAACGTGAGCAGCAAAAGAGGGATGCACTCTTTACGGAGCCCTTAGCAGAAGCCCATCCGTCTTTATTTAGCCCATTGCTGAGCTGCCAAATGGGTTTGTCTTTGCTGAGGACGTCGGGAATGAGTGTTTAATGGGTATTCGAGCCTGACTGCGACCTGAGGGGGCTGCCGAACTGCTGTGCTGTTTTGGCTCATTAGCGGAAAAGGTTTTGTGAGTGGAGATGAGTTGGAAGGTGTTTATGAACAACACCGCCATCTTTAATTAGCCAGTGATGTGGTGTGCGGTCTTGCTAACGTTAGCAGATTCATGCATTAAGACACACAGGGTTCAGCACAAGTGGGATATGTGGTCAGGTGGGCCGGAAAACGAGACGAAAATGCTACAGTTGCTCTTTCAAGGGTTCATGTCGTTTAGCGTTTGATTTTTATTGGCCTGGCACCATAACTTTGGACATGGTTATGAATTTATTGAAATTGGTGTGGTTCCATCAAACAGGTGGTACTAGACTGACCCATCAGAAGAGCTGTTAGCAGGGGGAGGACAGTTTGGGTCAGGAGGATGCCCATCCATTAGCAAGGCATGGGATGTGTTAAAGACCACCCTTCAAAGATATTGGTCTTCAAAGCAATGTTAGGCCATTTCAGCTTATGATTTTATTTCATTGAGCCCTTTAACTTTTTCATTACTCATAGAAACATTATGTAGGCTAGGTCAATTAAGTTCACTTCAGTATTCAGAATGATATCAGATATTTACAAGCATTGTGTCATTTAATCTCAGGACATTATGTGAGACAGTAATAATCCAATGTGTTGATGGACAAACAGATTGGGGCGAGCGCTGCCCAAGGCGAGGGTTATTAAACAGATTTGTAATCAGGCACAGCAGCAATAAGAGCACAGCAGGAAATAACCAAGGGCAAAGAGTCAGAGTCAGGAAACAGGTGAGAGTCAAACCAGGCAGAGGTACCGAAGGAACAAACGAGGAGTAAACCAGAGAATCAGAGTAGATCAATAACGGAGGACCCGCTGAGTACGCAGAGTGGCAATACTTCGCCAGTGGGAGAGAGAGGAGAGTTTGTACGACAGACTAGATGAGAAACAGGTGTGCATGATCAGTGATGAGGATCTGGAGAGCGAAACGGGATTGGAGGATGGCAGACATGTGACAGTGTTGTCACCGGTTGGTGGGTTATGGGAAGTGGAGTCCAGGAGTTTGAAGGTACGAGGAGAGCCAGCAGGCGTGACAGCTAAATACATACAACAATATAGTTTAAGGTATTTTCTGTTGGGAAGTATCTGTCCCAAACTCTAACCCCGAAATGTGCACTTATGAAAATAACCCTATATTTAAATGTTTTTTTTAAAAAAAATTATGTTTTTCATTGGAGTTACTTTTAAGGGGAGTTTTTTTATTTACTTTAAACCCTTGACTGCTCTGCCCTGCACGCCGACTGAACGCGGTTGTTACACTCTGGCTACTTTGCCCTGCACGCCGACTGAACGCAGTTGTTACACTCTGGCTACTTTGCCCTGCACGCCGACTGAACGCGGTTGCTACACCCTGACTACTCTGCCCTGCACACGACCAAGCGTTGCTGCTCCACCCTGGATACTCTGCCCTGCACGCCAACTGAATGCGGGTACTTCTCCAGCACCCCAAGCCGACTGAGGTTTGGGGTGCCGGAGCCTATCCCAGTGCTGCTTGGTCAAAAGGCAGGAAACACCCTAGACAGGGTGACTTGTGGAGCTCACAGAGTGTCCGCAGCTTTGGCTATTGGGTCAGTCAGGTACAATGAGACCCAGTAAGACTTGTTAGACTTTTAGCACCACCCATAACTCAAAAGGATAACCTTGATGCCTTGTTTTTGTTGTTGTTGTTGTTGTTGTTGTCTGATGATTGTGTATTTTACTGAACTAACAATTGTAAGCTTCTTTGAGTTCTTGAAAAGCACTATATAAGTATTATTATTATTATTATTATTAATAACGTATTCAGGATATTCAAGGCTTCCTCCTTGGCCCCCTAAGTCGCACCTCCACCATAGTAATTTCACTTTCTGAATGGACATAATTCATTTTCAAAACCTTATATAATAAATATATTTCCTTATATAAGTCAGCTCTCACCGTCTGACTCGTTAGAGACCGTCCAGTTAGGGATGAGTTTTGTCATGATCAATTCTCGATATCAAATGACTTCAATTAGAGCAGATTCAGACCTGAACCTGAGTAGTAGATTAGAATTCAGTTTGAGTCTTCATTCTAATCATTTCTGTCCAGTCCTGTGAGACGTGCAAGTTTTACTAAACTGTCCGTTTGTTTTTCAGGGCTAAAACAAAGCTCGGACGGCAAACCGCTACAGAGAGAACCTGGAAATCAGACCAGCGAGCACGTCAAAGACTTATGACCAATGGATCCTCCACACCTTCAATGGACGACGTGTTGTTTTGTCTCAGTAACGAAGCACAGAAAACCCAGACGCACAGCATGGGGTTACAGTAATCCACTGTGAGAAGGTGAGCGCCGGTGGGCAAGGTACCACTCACCCTCCGTACTGCGGAACAGATCAGAGCCGTGAGGTCAAGGCACCATGGAGGTGGAACTCAGGACCGGCTTGTCTGCGGCGGCCGTGGTGGCCATTGTGTGTAACTGTGTGGTTGCTGTTCTCATCCTGATCCTCTTCATAATACTCTACAAGGCCTGCAAGGTGCCCTCCTGCCCGGAGAGGGCCACAGGGCTGACACAGACTCAGGAAAAGCAGAAGAGCGAACAGAAATACTTATTGACTGCAGCATGAGAGCTAAAAGAAGGTCTTCAGTGGGGTCTGTTTGTGCTGTAGCACATGGCACATTCGTCGGCCCCCTATCCGGCTTATAGCGCCCTCCACAGGGTCCAAGCTGGCTGCAAGATCTGGGCTAAGATACCTTACTGCAGTTATACAATATTTCTGTTGTGATATTGTGCCTTGCAACTGTGGTGAACCATTAATGTAACACGGTTATAGACCTGTCTGTATTACTTTGATCAAAGTGATTGACATTTGTTGGGCAGCGTGATGGAATTCATTGATCTAAACCCCGATATCTGGAATGTCTGAGGCAGGGATGGGAATTGAAAAGGTTTTATTGATCCCTATGGTATTAGCTGTTATTATTTACGGCATTTAGCTGACGCTCTTATCCAGAGTGACTTACAAGGTTAATCATATTACAGGTAGGCCAGTGTAGCGTTAGGAGTCTTGCCCAAGGACTCTTATTGGTGTAGCACAGCATAGTCACCCAGACCGGGATTTGAACCCCAGTCTCCCACATGGCTGGTAGGCTGGCTCCCTGGTGTTATCCACTGAGCTACACCAACCACCAGCTTTTCAGTCCGGTTCTTGATCGATTCCTGATCAGTTTTCTTCATGGGGAAAAAAAGGCAGGCCTCCACTGTTTTTCAGAGTCTGAACACAGTGTAAAATGTCCATCTAGTAACATTTGAAGGTGTTAATGAGAATTACAGGGCTGCGTTTCTTAAAAGGATATAATTTATAAATAAACAGAAAACTGACTTACTGATCTCTTTGGGAAAAATAGGCATCTAACATTCAAATAAAATAGGATCCTGGAATATTTACCTTCAGTAACTGACATGGTGCTTGGTTG
>JAMWET010006613.1:0-25000 GCA_024036415.1 Prochilodus magdalenae | reverse complement strand
TTGTTATTAACACTGGAGATATGACACTTTGATATAATATAAAGTAGTCAGTGTACAGCTTGTATAACAGTGTACATTTGCTGTGCCCTCAAACCCACAGCCGTTAACCTCCTGAGACCCGGCCTTGCTTGGTGTGCAATTTTAATTTCTCTTTCTGATTAGTAGGACCTAATAAGTATAAAAACTAAACGTTGTCTTTGTACAGGTAGTTGTTCTGGCCAAAAACAATGCCCTCGTATGAGGCCAAAGGGTCAACATTTTATATCATGGTGCAGAGAAGCAGAAATGTAATGTCCTATGAGAACACGGGGGTTCTCAGGAGGTTAATGTTTAAACCGCTGGCAACCAAAGTGAGTAAACCCCTAAGTGAAAATGGCCAAACACTCTAGTTCACTAGAGCTTCACAACTGGACATCACGGAGCAGGTGGATGTTAGAGACCATGTCCAGTACATTTACCCTCAGTTTCTTTAGCAAGACAGTGGTGGTCTTGGAGGTGTGTTTGGGGTCATTATCATGTTGGAATATTGCCCTGTGGCCCAGTTTCTGAAGGGAGGGGATCATGCTCTGCTTCAGTATGTCACAGTACATGTTGGCATTCATGGTTCCCTCTATGAACTGTAGCTCCCCACAGCCAACAGCACTTATGCAGCCCCAAACCATGACACTACCACCACCATGCTTGACGGTAGGCAAGACACACTTGTCTTTGTACTTGTCACCTGGTTGCCACCACACACACTTGACACCATTTAAACCAAATAAGTTGATCTTGGACTGATCCGACCCCGGGACATGGTTCTAGTAATGTCCTTAGTCTGCTTGTCCTCAGCAAACTGTGTGCCGTCTTTCTTGTGCATCATCTTTAGAAGAGGCTTCCTTCTGGGACCACAGCCTTGCAGACCCATGTGATACAGTGTGTGGCGTATGGTCTGAGCACTGACAGGCTGACCCCCCACCCCTTTAACCTCTGCTGCAATGCTGGCAGCACTCCTACGTCTATTTTCAAAAAGACCACCTCTGGATATAACGCTGAGCATGTGCACTCACCTTCTTTGGTGGACCCTGGCGAGGCCTGCTCTGAGTGGAACCTGTCCTGTTGAACCGCTGTATGGTCTTGGCCACCGTGCCGCAGCTCAGTCTCAGGGTATTGGGAGTCTTCTTATAGCCGAGGCCATCTTTATGTAGAGCAGCACGTCTTTTTCCAGATCCTCAGAGAGTTCTTTACCATTAGGTGCCATGTTGAACTTCTAGTGACAAGTATGAGAGAGATAACACCAAATTAGCACACCTGCTCCCCATTCACACCTTGGGAATGACACCAACAAGTCACATGACGCCGGGGAGGGAAAATGGCTGATTGGGCACACTCTGGCCATTTTCACTGAGGGGTGTACTCACTCTCGTTGCCAAAGGTTTAGACATGAATGACTGTGTGTCAAGTTATTTTGAAGGCCCAGCAAGTTTACACTCTTACACAAGCTGTACACAGACTACTTTCCATTGTATCATAGTGTCATATCTTCAGTGTCTATGAGTATAAAAAGGACACTGTAGCTGACATACTCTCCTTTGTAACTGATCTGGCGGATCTTGCTTTACTCCCTCACCTTATTTTCTTTCTTTGTGCTACTTCCAATGCTCTACCAGCATAAAGACAATGGAGACCTTCTACCACGCAGACCGTGCAAATGGCTGAGAGACTCTGCCTATTTGGGAAACCGTGAATAGATATGGATATCATCGCTGTCCAAAGAAAAACATTTTACATTTCTGGTATTTAGCTGACGCTCTTATCCAGAGCGACTTACAAGGTTAGTCATATTACAGGTAGGCCAATGTAGCGTTAGGAGTCTTGCCCAAGGACTCTTATTGGTGTAGCACAGCGTAGTCACCCAGACCGAGATTCGAACCCCAGTCTCCCATATGCGGTGGTGGCTCCCTGGCGGGCAGTGGTGTTACCCGCTGAGCTACACCAACCACATGTATACAACAAAACATGTATCTTCATTTTTGTTGATTTTCACTTATGAGCTGCTGTTTACACTGTGTGCAAATTTCATGAAGAATGAACCAACAGAAATGTCCCAAAGCTGCTCGGAAGGACATCCAGTTCCATTGACTTCCATTAAATGAAGTAAGGTTTTTGGCCTCTCCTGTGAAGCTGTGATTTTGGAGACCTGTTTTCCTTTGGACAGCGACGATATGTTTAAAGTAGCAGGTAACATTTCCCTGGGAAATCACAGACGTGTATCTAGAAGGGACCAAAATGGCAGAGTTTGGTGAACACCAGCAGGTAATTCAGGCCGTAATTGTCTCGGAGGAGGATTGAGATTGGCTCCAAGATTGGCCTATGCAGACAGAAATAACATTCAAATGGATCTAGTCCGTATTAGGCTATAATAAAACATTTCACGATTTAGTTTGGGGGCTTGTTTACATAATTCATTCACTACTGCAGAGGCCAATATTGCAGTGACGATAAACAAATGACATATTGTGCCGCCCCGGCACCAGCTAATAAACTTAAGCCTTGTGTAATGTGTTCTATCTTTGTAGATAACGAGGAGGCATTCTGAACTGAAGCGAAATCAAGATACTGAGGGATGAAGCCAAGTATTAAACTATAATGAGGCTCAGTCCCAGATGATATTACACCTTTCTATTTTCAGTGCTGGAAAAACCCTTTCCTTTATTGCTTTGTAGCTCCATAACGTCCTGTCTTACACATGAGACCACCAGCGGGAGAGTTCACAAGGTACCTTCTGGCTCCACATTGATACTCTGACGATGGGAGCCAACAATGGGCTACGACTTTGAAGGCTAGGGGTGGCTTCATGCCAGAGTGGGAAAAAAACTATTCACCTTATTTGAGCCAGAGATGGCTTAGGTGTGTCTGTCTGAGAAGGGATGTACCGAGAAGTAACGAAGGTCCTGCAGCCAGAGGTGACTGTCCAGCCAGAGAGCTGAAGAGTATCAGGGATAATTAGCGATGCTGCTACATACAGTACATGTCCTCCATCTGCTCAGTGGCCTGTATGTGGTACAAGTGGTCGTGTTCTCTAAAGATAAAAGAATGCACACTTAACTTCAAAGAATCTCATTTATCGTTTGATTTGAAGCAAGCATGCCCAGCCCTGCCTGCGGAGATCCGCCGTGTAGCATCTAATGGGCAGTACGCTTGCAATCATTTTGAGGGTTGCCAGTAGCCTAGAGGGAAAATGGTGAACTAGCAACCAGAGGGGGTCACACTTTATTTGGATGGTGCTCTATAATTCAACATAGACTTAAATGATTAATAAATTATTCATAAACTATTAATTATTAGTTAATTAAGAAGCTTCATAGTGGTATTCAATGGCATTGAGATTAGGGCTAAGTTTGGGAGTAGATGTGGGTTTGGCCTTGAGGTTAGGACTAGAGATTTGGGTTATAGATAGAAAGCATAGAACCTTCTGCACTGAACTTCAGGTTCAGTCACATTTACTAGATATTTCTTTGAACGTTAGTTAAAAAGATACCCTGAGCATCTACAAAGCATCACCACTGGACCATTCAAATAATGCCTTACCCAGGAAGGTTATCGGTTCAAATCCCAGGACTAGTTGGGAATGTCTGGTCTCGCTTTACTGTGGAGTTTGGCTTCATTATGGGTTTTAAAAGATGCTTGTGGCAGCGCATTGGCTCCTCCTGTGGTCTTAAGCATGACGCTATCAGTGATTAGTTGAGGACAACTCGAAAACAACCACTAACAAGCAATGCTAAAACAGCCAGAGCTAGTGAACTTCTTAACCTGCCACTCAAATGTTTATCCCTAAAAACACCTGATCTACAATACCAATGCACAATACATGAAGTTAGGAAAAACGAAACGTTTGGGAAGAGGGCCATGCTTCATCTTCCACCTGTTTCCAACACAGTGTCCTATAAATTTCTCTCTACGTTCCAGTTCCTGAAACAAAGTTTCCGTAACCTGCCAGGAAACCATCTCCCTGTTCTTCAGTCCTCTCTCAGTCTAACCAGATAGATAGATAGACAGATAGACACTTTATTGATCCCAGAGGGAAATTCAGACAGTAGCAGAAATACAAAGTACACAGAATTAACAAACAAAGCACAAGATAGAGTGATACAATATAAAGTATCTTTGTCTCTATCTGTATAAAAATAGAGTCCTTAGTGTCTCTGTAAAGTACTTTAGTGTCTGTGTAATGTAAAGTCCTTTAGTGTCTGTGTAATGTAAAGTACTTTAGTGTCTGTGTAATGTAAAGTCCTTTAGTGTCTGTGTGTAAAGTCCTTTAGTGTCTGTGTGTAAAGTCCTTTAGTGTCTGTGTGTAAAGTCCTTTAGTGTCTGTGTGTAAAGTCCTTTAGTGTCTGTGTGTAAAGTACTTTAGTGTCTGTGTGTAAAGTACTTTAGTGTCTGTGTGTAAAGTCCTTTAGTGTCTGTGTAATGTAAAGTCCTTTAGTGTCTGTGTAATGTAAAGTCCTTTAGTGTCTGTGTAATGTAAAGTCCTTAGTGTCTGTGTAAAGTCCTTTAGTGTCTGTGTAAAGGAGGTAGTGGTATACCATTTGCTGTGCATATTGAAAAGATGACTCAGCCATACAGACAGTGCAGGTACGCAGTAATATAAATAATTTAGCAGTGCAGGATATGTAAACAGTAGTACAGAACGGGGTAGAATAATACAATAAAAATAGAAATTTAGTGTGCGGTCTGGCCTAAAACAGAAGCTCCCAGAACTTTAGCTTAAGTGCTCACAGAGTCATGCAGTCTCTACCACAGCCATATAACAGGAGCATGAAAGACAAATAAGCAAAATCTCTTTTGAAATGAATATCACATTTTAAATGGACGTATTCAGACAAAAATAGTTGTGAATTATATTTTTGTAGAGCTTGATTGGCAGGTCCTGTGATGGAAAACGGATAAATTCCATGATTCCTGAGACCACCTTGATGACCTCAGGAAAAACTATTTTTGCAACCCTTAAATCTCAGAATGTCTGGAGGAGGGCATCCCTGATCGGAAGCCTGCATGACTGTGTGAGTCTTTTCTACATCTAAGCAATATATACTGTAGGTAATGAGATTCTCTACTGTACTAAGGTGTGGACTGATCTGCGTATTACCTCCACTGGCTGTTAAGAAAGTGCCACATTTTACATTTACCACACGTCCAGTTGCCTTGACAGTCTACTAATAGAGAATTCTGAGACTTCTGTGAATTTTGTTATATCTCCATGATGGTACAACTTCGGGAATTACACCAGTACTTCTCAAAGGCTCAATTACCTTATACTGATATACTGTGGAATTTGGTAATGCTGGTTGGGGACGGCCATTAGTGTGTACACAAAGTACATGGCTTGTCCCGCTCAATTAATTTCCTATTGCTTATTGGAAATTGAATCAAGTAAGATCAGGCTATCCTACCTGTACCTGTATCTTCAGCTAACTGAATTCTAGCACTGTGAGCTGGAACTCGTTGGAGAGAGCTATCATTTCCTGGCCAATCTACAGAGCTTCAAAGCTCAGATGTAAGCGCCATCTCTGGTTTGCCTGAAGCAGACAATAATAAGCTGGAGTAGGGACCTAACAGCCTATAATCATCAAACGTTTGAAGTCAATGACTCTTCTTTTCTTATGGAGCTCTAAATCTGGACCTCCACCCTGGGCGAGCGTCTCTGCAAGGCCGCCTGGGATGCACCCAAGTCATATACAAATATGATTCCAGGAGTCCGTATCTCTGGTTCTCTCAAGGCTAGCAATGCAATTCATCCTCACTGGAAAGGACACATCATGCCCTGCTGACATGTGGAGTTAGGCTTTGCCATGGGTTTTTAAAGTCACTGATCGCAAGGCACTCTGTCCTGTGGTTGTATTCACGATGCCATCAGTGATTGGGTCGTCACTGGCTTTCACCAAATAAATGACCCTTAGGAAACCTGAGGTCGTGAACCCAGTGCGTTACACGGATTACGATGTAATGACAGTAGTAGATAATTCACTGGCTTACGCAGAAGCAGCGCCTTCTGCCAGGTTTTGACTAAGTTCTCTTTGAATATTTGTTCAGTCTTAAGGTTCATTGGCGGGAGGAATGGGGGCCAAAGCTGACCCCACTGACAATACAAACCATTCTTCAGTTTGTTGGGTGTAATTACAAGTGACTCCAGGTCCGCAAGCCTTTCTCCAACCAAGAGGTTTTAAACATGTGTCATATGTTGATATGCTGGTTGGTGGTGAGTTGGTTGATTGTTAACGTTCCTGAAAAATCTGGAGAAGTGAAGAATCAGGTAGTTGGACATCATTGCACATTCAGTCAGACACTTGTGCCCCAAAAATATTACTGGCAGCTATTTCTCTTTTTTGAATGTACACATCGATTGTAGATCCAGAATTGTGGCCTATGGTGTACACTAGGCAATGCCGAATGCATAGCTACTGGTGTAGGACCTCAGTTAAGTGTGAAACTGACTTCTAAAGGCATGCCAACTGACGTGTCCTAGACTTGGCCTGTCAGGCTGTGGATAGGGACGATTATTACGTAAAGCGAGTAAAGCTTCTTATCTGTCCCTCTTGGACACCGTCCATCTGCCAGCCTATTTACTACAGCAGGATGCCTCAGATTAGTCCTGATCCAGGATCAGTCTGCTGTACGTCAGTAACAGATGAAGGTGTCATACAGGAAGCAACAAGACTGAGCTTAGTGCCTGATGAGGGTGAACTCAAACGCAAACCACAATCCTACATGCGAAAGCTGTGAGCCGTATCCAGAAAGGACAGCCACCTTTAGCTCCTTGCGACTACAGTGACATAGTGAAGGGAGGGACATAGAAAGCAGGCTGATCCCTGAAGCAGTACTGAGAGACTAAGGCCCAATCCCATTTCTTAGGTTTACCATTACCCCTTGTTTTCGAGTCTAACCCTCCCCCTTGAAACTGAGCAACAAGGGGTGCTGGTTGAAATCTTCCCCTTATGAAATGGGACAACCCTTCAGAGCTTCATAATCGAATGTCACCGTTCCACCTTAAATGGCGCAGCAACCTCAGGTATCAGATTGTAACGGCGGCACCATTTAAGGTGGAACGGGAAATTTCGCTAGGTATCATTGAGACGCCACACTTAAATTTATGGGTCTCTTTGGTTGCTGGTGCAGGCTTCTTGCCAATGACTCGCAGGGCATTCTGGGAATTTTCTCCAAACTCTGTTTGAACACTTCACCCTACCCCTCCATCTCAACAACAATTGGGACAACCCTCCCCGGAGATGTGAACACACAAAACGTAGGGGTGGTGTTCGGGTTGGGGTGAAATGGGATTGGGCCTTAGGCAACCTCCAAATAAGGCCAAGGTTACAAACACATGCTTCTCAACAAGTTCTCACTGATTCCCATAGAGGAGCCACTTCTGGTCCGTAAAGATCTATCTCTGGAAAGAAGTGTGTGTAGAACCTCTAACCAGTTTAAGGAGTCTTTGTAACCGTGGCATTATTTGGAGGTGGCCTCTCAAACATCTCATTTACAAAGAGGTTTCTATAAAGAAACCATCAAATTCAATCTGCTTTAGGGGACAAGTTTCGGGGGACCTTCTCTGAGACAGGTTCCTCTGTGGCATTGTGTGAAGAACCCTTTTACGGGCATGTTTCTGGTCATCTCACCATCAGATAAACAGAACTCAAAGCTTTCATCATTAAGAGGGAGGAGAACATAGAGCTCCACTCTCGTTCCAGACCTGAGAACATCCACAGGTGTTTCAGTCCATCCCTTCCCTGTGAGAAGAAACCTCAGTGATATGGAGGTCTGAAAGGAGGTGTAGCTGTTCAAGAATCTCACTGAGAAGATCCTGCATCTCCAACTAAAAAGCTGCTGGTGCCAACCTGGAGTCCAGAACCTTGTAGTTTCTTTTCTTGCTTGCACAGAAGGATGGAGTCAGGAGACTGAAGGCTGGAGAAGTTTATTTTAAGTTGATTGCAGTTCACTCAAATCTCTCGTCCAAAGACAGGCCAGTCCAGTACAGTCTGAACTCAGCCCAACTCAGTCCGAACTCAGCCCAACTTAGTCTGAAGACAGAACCTCATCACAGAGGTTTTATACACCGTGTGACCACACCCTAAATGTAAGAAGAATGTGTCTGGTTTGACCAGATAGGTGAGTTTATCTCCAAATTGCTTTTGGCCTATAACCTATAGAGCCCCTAAATGCATACAATTCAGGTTCTGTTTTAGGAATGCAGTTATAAGAAAACTTATACACACTTTATACATACCTAAACGAAAACACTGATATCCAACAACCTTAATGTCACTGAATGTGTTTGGGGTTATCTGGACGTTGGGAGGAAGCAGAAGGGGCTAAACCAACTTCTAAGACTGGACTTTGGGGGTGTGGCTGCAGATTTCTTGGAGAACCTGAAAGCGAGTCTCCTGAACAGAATGGAAACTGTAAAAAAGGTGGAACAGTAAAAATATAGACACAATAAAGTGTGTAACACTTCCACACAATGTAATATCCCTCAAATGACATGCTCAAATACTTCACATGCTTATTAAATAGGTATTATTAATTACTGATTTCAATGAATTCTTCTGATTTCTCTGTGAATAGTTATGACAGTCGGTGTAAACGGGTTGCAGAGAAGGTCGACCGGCTACAAGTAAATTTATGAGCTGCTTTGTCGGGAGCATATGCCGAATATGCACCACCATGTCAACACTTGGACTTATTGGAAGCTCGTAAACGACAGCATGGGTTCACAGATGGAGGGGTGACTGTATTCCACAGTAATGTCCCTATTATGCAACAATGTACATAAACAATTACATAGTCTGCTTGGTTACATAAAGTGCTTTTCACTTCCTGGTCCTGGGAAGTTACATCAGGGACCGGATTTATGTAACAGTGTTGTGTTTAGGTCTTCAGACCTCGGACCTAAACTCAGCAGGTTAAGTTGATGTAGTCAGATGTCAAAGCCAGTTAGCCAGTGCTAGCTTATATACGCTCATCATCAAGAGTATAGCTGCACAAATAGCTGCACCCAGACGGAATCAACCAACAGGAATGAAACTTGGTGGGTAGGTTTGACATTGTAAGACATGCCAGTGGTTCAAGTATCATACATACAAGTATCAAACCATGTGACATAAGCAAGGACGGGCCTCTCTGTACCTGACTGACCCAACAGCCATAAGTGTGGACGTTCAACGAGCAGTGATGCCCTCCATGAGTCATACTTGGCTAGCAAACATGACAGACTTCTGTGTGTGTAGCGCCATAAATATTCCCAATATCAGTCTAAATGTATCATCATTTATTGTTCCTGGTGACCTTCATCTTCCTTCCCAACAGCACTGCAATCCCACACCTCATTCTTTTGATGATAAGTGTATATATTACAGTATAAAAGAATAGCTATCTACCCTTATTTGATTGTATCATTGGCAAATGTGTTAACCTCCAGCTACTACTTGTAGCTAGCATAGCTACCATGATACCAGATTGAACTTTTGTTACTTTTTGTTGTTGATATGTACCGTACAGTCATCATACTGAAATGTACAAAAGTCCACCACTCCTTAATATAGTTTATACACGACACGGTCATGTGGTTCTTAATTCTCCAGGAGATATTACTGAGGATATTAGATATAATAGAACCCACGGGCATAAGGAAAGAGAAAGCTAAATTAAATAAGATTCATTCGTTTACAGAACGGGAAATTATTAAAAGCTACATGGGAAAAAATGGATTCGTAACAACCATATACTAGACCTGGCTGACCACCAAAACTGCCTCTTATCAGATAAACAGAACCGTTTAAGCTTCTTTGGGAAAAAATCAATACCTGGTTGAAAATATCCACAGGTGTTTCTTGAATGGCGAGAAGTCAGCTAACTTCCTGAGGTGTGGAAAAATATCCCTGCGGGTCTTCCAATAAGAACAGGGGCTGTGATAAAGATACAGAGTGGACAGACTAAAGATATTATAGGGTGCTGAGTTGTTGTGTAGAATTTCTTGTTACTTGATGGTCGTTTTGACGTTTCTGTCGGTCTCAACATACAATCCGTGATATCTGTTAGAACCGGAGTTTAGACGAGTCCTGTCCTGATGATCTACCACATGGGATTTAGTCCAAGCACACCTAATGTTCCTGCAGGCCGAGATGGAAACACTGGACTAGGCCTGTTACTGTAGAGTTGGAACTACACTCTTCTGGGTAGTAGAGCCGCTGAGCAAGTGTTTCAGCCACCTATGGCTAACACTGAGGGGCTACCAGCGTGGAGGAATTCTCTACAGGACTCTCAGGACTACACGCACTCTCTGTCTCTCTCTTACTTTCTTTCCTTCTTTCTTTTTTCCTTCCTCTTCTGTGTTAAGCACTGGAATGACATTTCTCCGGAGCGATCACATCAGAATCCCCAGAGCAGCTAGACTCCACCGTGGGTCTCCTGCCCTGTTTCCTTACCCTGCATGACCACAACCTCTACAATGACCAGCGTCTGGCTCTGATCATGAACTCTACCTATAGGCCGACTCCATCTTGCAGTTACTCCGTCCTGGATCCTGGATCTAATGGATGTTCTAAAGCTCCTCCTCCTGTTAGTTCTGTCTTTCTCTTCATCCAGGTTCGACCTGAGGAGGTTGGGTTCCGCCCGTGAGCCTGGTTCCTCTCGAGGTTTCTTCCTTACTTCTTTTCTCACCACTGTTGCCTCTGGCTTGCTGAAGGGGGTCTTGGACCCCCCACCCCCATCTATAAATTAACTGATCTAATAAATAAACTGATTTTCTGTGAAGCTGCTTTTAGACAACGTTGGTTGTAAAAAGTGCTATACAAATAAATAATGATTGATTGATTGACTGACTGTCTAGATGCCTTGTAGAAGTGTCGTTCTTCTTACTGCCGAGATTACTGGCCACCAGGACAGCGAATCCCATTGGTATGCGATACAGGCTCCACGTCGGCATCTGATTATGGTATTAACAATCTGTACACAGTTCCGCCTTCTTCCATTCAACAAAGCTACACAAACAAACATCAGATGCTTCTGGCGAGACGCGGCTTGTAATATCCAGATGAAGGAGAACGCTTTGATGTACGCTGGCGGAAGCCGGAGCTGCACTAATGAGCTGCGATCAAACCACGAGGAGAGCAGAAGGCCGGCAGAACTTTTACCACGCCGGAGGAGACCCTGCTTGTGTTCTCAGGAACTGAGGCCCTATAGGTGTTCTGAGAAGGATGCTTCACGATGGTGCTGTTAATAAAACTACCAGCTGAAGCTTTTTGGGATCAGTAGGGTTTTCAAATAGTTAAACCAGCAACACTATATAAGAGCTAAGGGAAGTCTATTTTTAGAAGTCTAGCTATTTAAAATCACAGGCTTTAAATGATGCCAGTGTTCATAGTCACGGTGCGGTTGGGGGTGTGGACCCAAGTGCAGGGCAGGAATCCGTTTGCGGCGATGTAAATGTTAAACTGCAAGCAAACGGACTTCCTGGATGTGGATGCACGTGAAACTGTGTGTGAAGTGTTTCCCGGAAGGTGTTATGGAATTTTGGTTTAGGCGGGGATCGAACCCCCGACCTTTGGAGCGAGACCCCCACGTGCTACCACTGCGCTATGCGGTAGTACACGTGAGGTAAGTCAGGAGGGGTTTTGTTTTTGGGAGAGGGAGAAATGGCGGGAAAAACAAACAAAGGAGACGCCAGGACGGCGTCAGAAATAAACAGAAGAGGGTTTAACAGAAAGGGGACTTGTGGATCTTTGTGTGGAGAGTGACCGACGCTCTCTACTCTTGTTGCCTTTCTCTTTTCCTTTTCTTAGCTTTCGTCTTTTCTTTAGCTTAGCTTTCTCTTTTCTTTAGCTTAGCTTTCTCTTTAGCTTAGCTTACTCTTTTCTTTAGCTTAGCTTTCTCCTTTCTTTAGCTTAGCTTTCTCTTTAGCTTAGCTTAGCTTTCTCTTTTCTTTAGCTTAGCTTTCTCCTTTCTTTAGCTTAGCTTTCTCTTAGCTTAGCTTTCTCTTAGCTTGGTTTTTCTTTTCTTTTCTTTTCTTTTCTTTTCTTTTCTTTTCTTTTCTTTTCTTTTCTTTTCTTTTCTTTTCTTGTATACCGTACCGGCTACCCCTCTACAAAGGTGCAGCGGAGGTGTTTGTGTGGTGGGGGCTTATATGGCTGCCGCCTCAGGTGCCGCTCGTTGGCTTGATCAGCCAGGGGCATTCTGGGGTTTGGAGTTCCGGGCTGTAGTTCCGCCAGAACGGCGCCGCCGCGGCCGCCCTCTGCTGGCTGCCGGCGGTACAGCCCGGACCCTTACAGTTTTTTATAATGCCATTTCAGTGTTAAACTTTATTTTATTTATGTTACACCTTATAGAGCATTATAACTGGTCTTTACGGGCTGTGAGTGAAGTGAGACAATGTGAATATGTTACTCTGCTGAAGACTTGAATAAGCGAAGCCATAGCTGACGTCATTCATTCCTGCTTACAATGCGCTTATGAACAGACGTTATAATGCCTTATGACACCTGATATAATAAAGTCACATACTCTTAGGTGTTATGCATGTAAATATAATTAGTTAGTAAGTAGTTCTGCAAGCTTATGCCTGCTGTTATTTAAGAGGGTGATATGTATTTACATATGTTACCACATAGATAAAGAAACGGCACCCTCTGAAAACAGCACATATGGCACTCTGTTGGTGGAACATGAGGGAAACACTGGTGTCCTGAACATCACCGTAACCAGTTCTAGTTTTCTTCATTCCAATTAAACACTTGTAAGTTGTGGTGGATGCGCGAGGTTTCACAGTGACAGTGCTCCTGAATGACCTACAGGAACTGGGTGAAGCAAGTCATGTGGTAGCCTAGGCCAGAATCTCGACGGTATGAAAATTAAGGATTAAGATGAAGTATCTTGTTTGTGTTCAGTGTTATTCATCTGTTTTCTCTCCGTCGTTCCGGTCCAGCTGTGGGAGGAATTAAACTCTTAGGTCTCCGTATATGAATCTTTTAATAATATCGCAGTTGTTTCAGTCTGGAAATTGTGCGTGCACTGTTAACCAAAATGTAAATGCTCTGAACACTGTTTTTCCAGTCTCTCTCTCTCTCGCGCCTCTCTCTCTCCCTCCCTCCTGCTCTCTCTCTCTCCCTCCCTCCCGCCCTCTCTCTTCTCTCTCTCTCTCACGTCTCTTGCGTGCTCTCTTCTCCCTCTCTCTCTCTGTCTGTCTCTTCTCTCTCTCTCTCTCTCTCATCTATGTACTCTCTTACTCGTCCCTTTCTTCTTCCTCTCTCTCTGTCTCCCCCCCCCACTCTCTCTCTGTCTCTCTTTTCACTCTCCTTTCTTCCTCTTCTTCTCTCTCTTCTCTCATCTCTTCCTCTCTCTTCCTCTCTCGCGCTCTCTTGCTGCATCTCAGTTGCTCTCTCTCTTTTCCTTCTCTCTCTCTCTCTCTCTCTTCCTCTCTCTCTCACTTCTCCCTTTCTTCCTCTCTCCTCTTTCCCTCTCTCTCACTTCCCTTCTCACTCGTCTATCTCTCTCTCTCTCTCTCTCGTCTCTCGCTCTCTCTGCTTGCGTCCCTCTCTCTCTCTGCGTGCTCTTCGTCGCTCTCTCTCTTATTCTCCTCTTATCTCCTCTCTGCTCTCTCTTCACTCTCTCCTTTCTTCCTCTCTCCTATCTCTCTCTCTATTGCGTGCTCGTCGTGCTCCTCTCTCTTCCTTCTCTCTCTGTACTTCTCTCTCTTCTCTCTCTCTCCTCTCTCCTCTCTCTCTCCTCTTCCTCGCTCTCCACTCTCACTTTCCTTTCTTCCTCTCTCTCTCTCTCTCTCTCTTTTCCTCTCTCTCGACTCTCCCTTTCTGTACTCTCATCTTATCTCTCATCTCGTCTCTGCTCCTTCTATAATCTCGCTTCTCTATCTCTCTGTTCCCGTTCTCGTCTCTCTCTCTGTCTGTCTCTCTCATCACTCTCCAGTTCTTCCTCCTCTCTTCCTCTCTCTTTCCTCTCTTCTCTTCTTTCTCTCTCTCTCCTTCTTCCTCTCTTCGTCTCTACTTCTGTTCTCCTCTCTCTGGTCTCTCTCCCCCTCTCCTCTGTCCTCTCTGGTCTCTGTCTCTCTCTCTCTCTCTCTCTCAGTCTCTCATCATCTCCTCTCTCGGGTCTGTCTCTCTCTGTCTCTCATCTCTCTGTCTCTCTCTCGCTCTCTCTCTTCCTCTCTCTCCTCTATACTCTCTGTTCCTCTCTCTCTCTCTCTCTCCTCTGTCTCTCGTCTCCACTCCTCCCTTCTTCCACTCTCTCTTGCCTCTCTCTGGCTCTCTCCTCTCTCTCTCTCTCTCATCCTTGTTCTTCTCTCCTCTTTTCTCCCTCTTTGTTCATTAGATCTCTCATTCTCTCTCTCTCTCTATCTCTGTCCTCTCTGTCTCCTATCTCTCTCTCTCTCTTCTCTTTTCTGTCTCTCTCTCTCTCCCCCACGCCCCCTCTATCTGCCCTCTCTCTTCTCATTCCTCTCCCCTCCCTCTCTCTCTCTCTGCCCTCTCTTGGTTTCACCTGCTGGCCGTTGTGTATTTATAGCTCATAGTGTGGGAGTGTGTTTATTCTTGCTCGGAGTGGTGTGTTTATATGCACAAGGAGGGCGACGGAGATACTCGTAGTCGTCCTTTTAAAATGAAGCTCGACGTGAACAAGCATCAGACACAAACAACATGGAGCTACTCTCTTCCGGCATCGACGTACAGACTCCGATGGACTGTGGCTCCCGTGTCCGGGCACCAGCTGAAACACAGCTATCAGACAGATAATCCAGTGATTCACAGACGGGCGTTCACTGTGTGTTTGGTACGCCTCCTACGGAATCTGGTATCCATAGATGCACCAGAACAGTGCATTCATAAGATCTATAAACATTAATAATGCTTTATAATACTTGACATAAACAATTCATGTACCTGTCCGTATAAAAAGATCTATACTATATGCATTCATAGACTGTTACCACATCACCAGCTATAAGGCTTCTCATAGCACAAAGTGACAATAATGCGGTTATAAATACATACAGCTGATATTATTTGTGAGACCCAGCATCCATGTAAAGCCTAGTAACAAATATTTCATTCATATCATCCCCTAAACTCACGACATACTCTCTGTACAGGGCTTCTAGGTAAAGTGATGTTGTGTAACTCTCTATGATTAGCCAATGTCCTCAATGTTGAATCACTTAATAAATATTAATATTTATATATATATAATATATATATTAATATGCTACGTATTCGAATCCATCAAATGATATGAAATAAAGGTTGCCTTAAAACATGAATATCTAAACAGAGAAATACCAGAATCGCTAGTTCGTTGTGCTTCTGAAACAAGGGTACATTTATTGCAAACTACATGCCAAATTCTTATTCACCTTCATAGACAGTTCCCTCTACCTCTGCAGTTTATGATCAAGTCGCTAGAGATGCCAAGGATCTCAACAACATATAGATTATAAACACTCATTGTGTCCATTTGTTCAATAAAGCTTATAACTGTGGTGTTACAACATTTTATGTGTGTAACTATGACACATCAGCCAGGTACAGTTAAAAAGGGCCTATGTCACTTTAAAAGCGGTCTTATGACTCTCCAGGAATTCCTCAACCAAACCCCTGTCCTGGTACAACCCAATACCCCCTCCATGTACAACAACCCCATGCCCAGTACACTCCAAAAAACCTTCCTAATACATATACAAAAACCCTCCTAGTACAAAATCCAACCCAGCTCTCACTTACAATCAAAACCCCTCCTAGTACAATCCAAACCACCATGTCTGGTACAAACCCAAACCCTCCTAGTACATCAATCCACTGCTTCCCACTACAATTCAAAACCCCTCCTAGTACAATCCAAACCCCCTCCTAGACAACCCAAACCCCTCCCTGTACAATCGCATCTTCCTGGTACAGCCCCCAAACCCCTTCTGGTACAACCAAACCCCTCCTGTACATCCAACCCAACTTCCAATACAAAACCCAAACCCCTTCCTTGTAGCAACCCAAACCCTTCCTAGTACAACCCAAACCCCTCCTTGTACAACCCAAACCCCTCCTGGTACAACCCCAAACCCCTCGCGTGTACAACCCAAACCCCTCCTGGTACAAACCCAAAATCCCTCACGAGTACAAACCCCGAACACCCCCTCCTGGTACAACCTGAAAACCTCTCTCAGTATAATCCAACCCCTCCTAGTACAACACAAAACCCTCCTAATACTATACAAAACCCTCTTATTACAATTCCACACCCCCCAACTACACGACAACTCCATGCCAGTACATCCAAACAAACCCCATGTCCTAATACATACCAACCCCTCCTGTACAATCCAACCCACCTTCCACTACAATTGCAAAACCCTCCTAGTACAACCCAAACCCCTCCTACACGTACAACCCAAACCTCTGCTAGTACAACTCTCAAACCCCCCTAGTAGTACAACCAAACCCCTCCTAGTACAACAACCCAACCCTCTCCTATTACAACTCAAAACCCCTCCTAGTACAAAACCCAAACCCCTCCTAGTACCACTCAAACCCTCCAAGTACAAACCCCAAACCCCTCCTAGTACAACTTCAAAACCCCTCATAGTACAATCTCAAACGAACCCCTCCTAGTACAACCCAAACCCCTCCTTGTACAACCCAAAACCCCTCCTATAAGTACAACTCAAACCCCTCCCTGTAGTAACAACCCAAAACCCCTCCTAGTACAACTCAAACCCCCTCCTAGTACAACCCAAACCCTCCTAAGTACAAACTCAAAACCCCTCCTAGTACAACCCAAACCCCTCCTGAGTACAACTCAAACCCTCCTAGTACAACCCAAAAGCCTCTCCATAGTACACTCAAACCCATCCTAGTACATCCAAAACCCCTCCTTGTACAACCCAAACCCCTCCTAGTACAACCCAAACCCAAACCCCATCCTAGTACAACCAAAAACCCCTCCTGGTACAAGCCGAAAACCCCCACGTGGTACAAGCGCAAACCCTCCTGTGTACACCCAAACCCTCCTGGTACAACTCAAAACCCATCCTAGTACAACCCAAACCCCTCCTAGTACAACCCAAACCCTCCTTGTACAAACCCAAACCCCTTCCTGGTTACGAAAAATCCAAACCCCTCCTGGTTACAAGCCAAACCCTTCCTGGTACAAACCCAAACCACTCCATGGTACAACCCATACCCCTCCCTTATTTGTACAACCCAAACCCTCCTAGTTACAAACCCAAACCCCTCCTTGTACAATCCCAACCCCTCCTGGATACAAGCCAAAACCCCTACTTGTACAAAACCAAAAACCCCTCCTCTGTTACTAACCCAAACCCCTACTTAGTACAAGCCCAAACCCTCCTTGTACAAACCCAAACCCTCCTAGTGACAACCCAAACCTCTTCCTAGTACAACCCAACCCCCTTTCCAGTAAATGTGTTATTAAAGGACATGATACTATTTGATTCAGGTATTGTTTTAATCCACAGTGGTGTGTTAGTGATTCCTGTTACAACCACTATATACAGGGGCGTGCAGTCATAGGCTAGGGATTTAAGAGGGGTCAAGCGGTTTGACATCACTGAACCCACAAGGGACACGACTGAAAGTAAGCCAGACGCCTAACTCCACAACGCTGTCCGGGCACCTTGCTCTACGGGGAAGTGTAAACTCATTTCCCCCTGGGATGATGTGGATGATTTCACTGAATGGGATGGGCAAAAAATGTGGACGGGGCAGTAGTTCTCAATTCTAAAATCTAAATTCAAACTACTACAATTGTATAATTCTTAATTTAAATTTTTATCTTGTTGTTTTTTTTTTTTTTTTTTTTGACTGTTATGTCTTGTGTTGTGTTTTATGATACATTCTAAATCTCAAATTCTAACTCTAAATTCCAATCAACGATTCGCACACCTATTACTTAGCAATTTTGGGGAAAAGTGAGCGATTTTTCTACCATTACTTCCCAAAGGGTCAGAAAACACACATTAATGCATCACAAAATATTAAGTAGGTAAACATTTATACGTTATAAATCTATTTATATATTTACATTTTCTATATATATCAATATTCTATTTATATTCACACAAATTGATAGTCCAGGTGGATAAGTTCAAACAAACAAACAAATGAATAAGATACACCAAACTGTATAGGTGACAGAATATTCAACACCTACATAACCATGGATCGCCCTACATCTTTACACTATTTACACATTACAAGTAAACTATTAATATCACGCCACTGTGAGTGTCAAAAATGTTATCAAATCACGGACAAAACACTGAGTATTATATTATCTTCATCGTTCATTATATGTTAATACACAGTCTGTAATTAACTGCCAGGAATATCCGATCACTAGGACAGGACCTTTAGATTGAGACTAACGACATTTATAATTTAATTGCAGTCAGTCTGTATTTTCAAATGCCCCCTGCCTGTATTCGCCAATCGTGGTTGCCCTGCTTGATGTGCTCCCTGGAGTACTTCATGCACATGTACTATAGGACTAAGAAGTCCTATGGTCCCATAATTTCTCTTTCACCAGCCACATCCCATAAAACTGCATTGTCGGGCTGGAAAAGATTGACCTGAACTACTCAAACAAATGACAAAATAACACTTTCTAAAAGCTATTGTAAGATGGTGGAAAACGGGCAATCAGCAATTAGTAAGGGGAGATATCTGAATAGCCAGCATGAAGAAATGCTAGTCAGCTACAGCATGAGAATACATGGTAGTAGCTTGCACCCTGACCTGGGCCAGATCTGGGTGGTGGCACTTCGACCCTGGAGACACTTCATTCATCAGAATGATGAGCATTTGAGCATGGTATGATGATCGTTGCTGGAAGTGCGGCGGGGACTGTTTGCACAACCTGAAGCTGACTCTTTACAGCCAGGACGTCCAATGAGCAGCAGTTCTGTGAGACGGAACCTGAGAGAGGTTCAGTGGAGAAGGCTAGAGTGCCTTCTAGCAGAGAGACTGGCTTAACGGTAGCTGGCTGGATAAGCCACTCTGTTTTTTTTTTATAGGTTGCGGGGACTGGTGGTAAAGGGGAGCACTATCACCAAGATAATATATGTCAATGAATGCCCTATCTATTTGCCTCTAGAGGAGTGTGAGGACAGACTGGGTGGCCCAATAATTGCCTACGGACAGATCTCAAGTGTGATTAAATCCTAGCAACTTCATAACCTAACCGAGCGGCATTGTCCAGTCCTTGTAAGTTCGCATGAACACCAAGTCACTTTAAGGACACTCATTTTGGAATACTCATTATCCCAAATTGGGGAGACGCCATATAAAGTCATTGTCTTGTCTATGCATTTATGTACATCACTCCGATCACGATGTCTCTAGTACCTGGACTATGTGGGGCAGGTCCCATGTTGGCTGGCTAAGCTCATATTACTAAGAGCAACAGAACTGCTTTGGTTTAAACAGTTCCTTCCTTCAGAAGAGAACTCATTTTACTATAAAGACTTTACAAAACCTTTGGTACGACTCTTCCACACATTACCTGAGATGCTACGCATCCCCTTATTCGTCTTTGGTTCCAGAAATGAGTCACAATTCATTCTTTCCATCAAGTTTTCAGTTTCTATGGCCCACACACAGGGTTCGCAATGGTCTAACAGTGCCACCCCATGGGGCGATACGTCCGTAGATGCATCCGCCAGTCTAGTCTAAGATGTTTACCAAAGCTGTATTTTGAGACATTCGTTGGGATTCAGTAGGTTAATAAGACCTGGTACCCGGACCCTTTTAGACCCCCTGTTTTGATGTTTCTTGCAGTAAGTCAACCATCGGAAAGTAGTTCCAGCCTAAGGTAGGAACCACATCCAGATATAGAGCTAAGCATCTGCTGATGTGTATGCTTTTGCAAACAAATGGAATGAGAACCAAGCATCAAGAGGGCACAGGAGACTGACCCAACACTCATGCGTCCCCAGTATTCTCTGGAAGACATTATCATTAGGTCGGGATTGGGCTCCGGAGCTATAGTGTGCAAGCAGAGCCTCAGAAGGCCGAGTAGGCCAGCACTTAAAAGGCCAGTCGATATGATATAAGGCACTGCGCCTGTCCGGGTTCCTGAAAGCCTCATACTCATAGTCTATGACTCGTACGTGGTGTTGTTGCCCACCCACGCCAATATTAGTTGTCCTATGAATCCCACCCAATGGCTACATCAGGATGGGAACTGGTGGTTGTACGCGCACCCATCTGAGGCTGAGTGGAGCCCACGGCCCTCCACCCCTAAACGATAGGGCAGAAACCCCCTCCATCCTACCAAGCTGCACCCCCCCCCCCCCCCACCCTCCCCCCCCCCCCCCCCCCCCCCACCCCCCCACCCCCCCACCCCCTCCGTATGAATCTCTAAACGAAAGTGGGCTGGTTCACCATGCCTCTCAAAAACCGGATCGCTGGGATGAGGAGATGCCGAGGAGCCGGTTCGAGGGCTGACTAGGAATCCCAACACAGAAATAAAGCCAGAATCGCCGAGGGTCTGAGAGCTCCCAGAGGCAGGGCGGGGAAAAAGGGGAACAGGCTTCGGAAACCCAGCACGGCCCGAAAATGAATGGAGGAGGATCGATACGATTCCAGGTCCCTACCGACGGCGGAGATGCAGGCCCTGGTAATTGACGCGTAGAGATGGAACGGTGCAGTGCTGTTCTTGACTGCATTTGATGTAGAGGGGGGGGGGGTGTGGTGGGATGAGTCGTCTCAATATTATAGACCTCTATTGTAAGAGTATCATACCGGATCAGACGCTATTGATGGCTCGGGGTCATACATCACGCTTGGAATTTTCCGTTCCACCTTAAAGGCTACATCGTAACTGACTGACACCATTGAAGGTGGAACGGAAAGTACGAAAGCCAACCTCGTCATCATATCGCGCCTGATCGCAGGGGTGCTGATCGTCTTGGCTAATGGCGTAGACGGTAAAGGCCAGGGATGGGCAGAGCCCGTCGCTTCGGCCCCAGCTTCCCCTGTAGCTGGGTGTTGGGTGAAATGAACGACGGGGGTGTTCATGGGAGGCTCTGTGGGTGCAGCGCGCATCTCGTCAGCCTTCAGTAGTTACACTCACAATATTTAGGCCCATGTGTATGTTCCGGTTGCCATGCACCAGTGATCCATCTTAAGGCAATAGCCATGACGATAAACCCATTGTGAGAATTGCCAACGGATCGGTGGATCCAACAAGGCAGCATTTCAGTATCAGTACATGTTAGACCCGAAACATCGGAAATCATTTATTAGCATAACGCTGCTGACAATAGCCATGCATAAAAACATATCATGACAGGTAATACAGCAGTGTTATTACAGATGATTGCTCACATGATGGGGAAGAGTATGGGGCGCTTAGGCACCTTTGCTGAGGTGTTACTGTAAGTAAGCCATGGTCTATGTAGCGATAATCTGGTCAACCAGATATGCTCTGCATATGGTTAGCTATGCAATGCCTTCTGCTGAGTTTATGCAGGGTATAGTTGCGGTCTGGTCCTGGCCTGGTTGGTAAAACACAGCCTGGTTGTGATGGGTGATCAACATACCAGCATCCAAAACACATACATATACTGGTTGACTATTGACCAACATACCAGCATCCAAAAACACTACATCTATGGTTTTACTATGACCAGCATACCAGCACCAAAAACACGACATATTGACTGGTTTTACTATTGACCCAGCATCCAAAAAACACCGACATATAATGGTTTTACTAGTGACCAGCATACCCAGCATCCAACACATTTACATATATCGATTTTACTATGGACCAGGCATCACCAGCATTCCCAAAACACTTACATTGTACTGGTCTGTGATATTGACAAAGAGCATACCTAGCATCCAAATCACGGCATATTACTGGTTTGGCTATTGACCAGCAACCAAGCATTTTAAGACACGACATAATACTGGTTTTTGCTCAACTGGACCAGCATTACAGAGCACCACCTAAAACACTACCATATTACTGATTTTGTTCTTGACAGCGTACCAGCATCCAAAACACATATACATATACTGAATTTTCTATTGGACCAGCATCTCAGGCATCAAAAAACACGGCATATACTGGATTTGCTATTGCACAGGCATTACCAGCATTTAAAACACTAACCATATACTGGTTTTTTTGCTATTGACCAAGCATACCAGCACCCACAACACTACATTATACTGGTTTTACTATTGAACCATGACGTAACCGCATCCACAAAAACACTACATATACTGGTTTTGACTATTAGACCAAACATTCCAAGGCATCCCAAACATACATATATGTTCTCTATTGACATATATGAGCATCAAAACACTAAATATACTGATGTTACTATTGACCAGCATCCAAAACACTAACATATACTGGGTTTGCTATTTGACCAGCGAGACCAGCATCCAAAACAATTGAACCCACATGGTACTGGTTTTGACTAACATTCCAGCACCCAAAACACTACATATATGGTTTTTACTATTGACCAAGCATCCAAAACACTACATATACTGGTTTTACTATTGACCAGCATAACCAGCATCAAAAACCACACATATACGTTTTACTATTGACAGCATACCAGAATCCAAAACACTACATATACTGGTTTTACTATGACCAGGTACCAGCATCCAAAACAACACATATATCTGGTTTACTATTGGACCAGCATACAAGCATCAAAACACTAAATATACTGGTAGTTTTACTATTGACCAGAATCCAAAAACACTACATAATACTGGTTTTACGACTTGACCAGCCGTAACCAGCATCACAAAAACAACAAACATATCCTGGTTTTTGATTATTCCAACCTGTATCTTAAACTTTCATGTCTGCTGCTGAACGGCATGATGCTGGTTTGCTAATGATCAGTCCGTTATACCAGCATCCAAACCACATACCATTCTGCTGGTTTTACTGTTGGCCAGAAGAATATCACAAAAGCTAATTGTTTTGACCAAAACATACACCATCAAAACACTTGCAGGACTGTTAAAAATGCTGGCCGGTGGCTGTTTATATTATCACTGAATATTGAACACGACATGGTCAAAGGATATTCAGTGGCCCGGTGCTGCAGGGTTCAGAGTATTATAGTGTTTCCAAAAAACATGTCCTGAACTGTGACATGGAATAGAGATCCATAGTGTGATTGTTTAAAAGAACCTGAAAACAGAAGTGTCTTGTCTTTTAAACCATGGTAAACAAACCATGGTGTGTCATTAAAGGGACTTTTACCCAGTTTTCCAGTCACTGTTTTTGTCCTATCACCATAATGCTGAGTGAGTTGGGAGGGTACAAAGGCCTAGCCTGATCTCTCCTTTTCAAGCAGGGAGGGCATATGTTTCGTTGGATAGCACTTCTGCAGGCAATTGAAACAGGAAACCTGCTGATAGGGGGTCTGGCCATCCCGACCATGTGACATAACGAGTGCAAACAAGCACTGTTGGAGATAAAAAACTGAATGCAGTGATCCGTCTGTAAAATCCATGGTAAAGCCAAAATTTATTGGACAATAGTCGAAAATAGTGTATAGGAAATGGTCAAAATATGGAAAGTTTAATCCTTTTTAATGCCAAAAAAGTTGTGGGACACAGATGCTGACCTTTGAACTGTGCTAGTGGGACACCAAGACGGGTTGGTCCTTCCTCTCCTTCAGCCCAACAGTATTTACCTCGCATTGTGGATGGAATAGCAGGGACCTAATGTTACCGAACGATGGTTTGTTTGGAAAGCGTTTCCAGAGCCCACGACGGGTGATTTCGCACTACAGTACCATGTCTGTTTTTAATGGCAGGACGTTTGAAGTAGGCCCCAAAAGATCACAGGAATTAAATTCTGGCTTTGGGCCACCTTTGTTTATTGCATACAGAGATTTACTCGCTATTCTCCTGAATCTGTTAGTGTGGATTTTTCATGTAGTGCAGATGATGTGATCCTATCACGTTGTTAGGTGACCCCCTCCCCATCCTCTGAAAGACGTCACCCTCTCTATGGTTTATACCCAGTCACGTAAAACCGGACCCAAATGTAGGTGGACCATATCCTTTTCCAACAAATCTTCAAGTGCTTAACCTTTGGTATGTTTGGTTCTTTTGAACTATTTTCAACATTCACACTCTCGATTTCAATATACGTTTACCTTGATTCGCACTTCAGTTACCATTCTGTTTATCTTAACCATCTCTGCCCAGCGCCCCCCCCTGTTTAGCACTCCGGGGCGGGGCTACGCCCCTCCTTTGAGTTGGTTTTCGTACCATCCACTAGCCTGACCCACAGCTTCTTCCATTCCCTGCTTTGTTAGTATTTTCCAATGGCGCTCAAGGGCCACCTTTCTGTGGGAATGGATATCGTTTACCGTGAAGATGCTCTTTAAAGTAACGAGGTATCGCCATATAGCCATCTCTACCTCAGCTACATCCATGTTCACAGTCTGTGGCATGCTGTTTGTTCTGGGTGGTTATCAGCATTAGGCTATGTGGTTTCATGGCAGTTCAAGAGGAGGACGGAACAAGAGAGGGGGAAAAGATATTATTGATTTTGCATTGTATATAATGGACTGGCTGACTGGGTTTAGACGTTTCCCCTTCCATTATAGAAACATATAGCCGGTCTGACCACCATAAACCCCGGTGTGAACGAGACTGTCCAACACGCTCTATCATCTTTCCTTCTGGATTTTTTTTTTTTATGATTATGCATAAAGGCACTAATAATAATTATGTTTATATATTTACATTTACGGTAATTTAGCTGACGGCTCTTATCCCAGCGGACTTACAGGTTAATCATTACAGGTCGGCCACCAGTGTAGTTAGGAGTCTGCCAGGGCCTCTTATTGTAACCCCAGTCTCCACATGTTGGTGGGGCTATGTGGGTAGTGGTGTTATCCGCTGAGCTACACCAACCATTATATATATTGTGCTTGTAAACATCATGTATG